>BQNB010026113.1:0-54034 GCA_026074375.1 Tanacetum coccineum
ATTACTAATCTAATCCTTATACTAACTACGAGCTAAGACTATTACAACTTTGGAAGTGACCGACACTTTTCGTGTTTCCAACAGTTTTTCTATCTTGTGTCCTAGGGCACATGATAAGAAGGCCAAAAGAACATAAAAAGTACACAGGGTCTCACATAAAAGTACACATGAATCTATATTTGTGAATCCTGTGTACTTTTCTGTGGATCCTGTGTAATTTTTACCTTCTTATCATGTGACACAAGATACAAGATAGAAAAACCCTTAAGTAAATAACTGTTTTGATGATTGAATAAGCAGTTTTGACCTTAAAATCAGCTTTTTTTGAAAAAACTGTTTTGACAGCTTTTTCACCAGTTATAAGCAATTTTCACCGTATGAATTAGCTGATTTAATGGTACTTTGCTTCTCACTGTACTTCCATTGATTTTATTATTTAGAACACAACCGCTCCTAAGTTGTAAGGGTGGAAAAAGTTGGTTTTAGGGGGTGTTTGTTTCGGCTTATGAATGGGCTTATGTTTCATAAGCTTTAATTTTCTGGATTATTTTGAGACTTAGGGGCTTATATAAGTTTATAAGCCCTCAACTCAAGTCTCAAAATAAAAATCGGGGTTTATGAAATATAAGCCCAAATCAAATTTGATTTTGGTTTATATTTCATATAAGCCTCAATTTTCTGGCGTATTTTGAGACTAATGGGGTTTATATAAGTTTATCATATCATAATAAACTTATATAATCTCACAAGTCTCAAAATACGCCGAAAAATTAGAGCTTATAAAATATAAGCCCAATGGGCATAAGCCTAAACAAACACCCCCCTTATAACAAGGGAATAAAACCGCTTTTGGAATGGCTACCCGACATGCTGCACTTAATGAATGTTGTTAGAATGAACTATGAAGAGAGTACCTATTCTGCGGCAGTTGGAGATGGAGGAGTGCCTTCGTCGGAACTCATCGGATAATTGGTGCATTATTAATGATGGAACGGAGAAACCCAATATTGTCAATTTGTCATGGGGATTTCAGGGTAAGTTTCTTTGTAACTTGTAAATACACTTCACCTCATGTTTGCCTTATGCTTTTAGTCAGTTACACCCTAAGAAAGTTTGATTGGAAGATTTTGTTCGCCTTTTATTTTATTCAACTTATACGGATGCAAAACGAAGGATGAATTGGTTTATTTATCTTACTTTGAAAAACATAAGTACCTTCATGACAATGTAATTATCTCTGATATTTACTCAATAATATCACATCAAAAAAAATTCATTTTTGGACAACTGATAGATGGATTTGAAAAACGATATAAATGCAATTATAAGTTTTTTTCTTACAAACAAGTAGCTTTAGCTTGCCAGTGTTACTTTGTCGGATTTCCAAAGCAAGGTTTCTACTTGTTACGGCTAAAGTATATAATGATGTCTTGAAATTGAATTACTATCATAAGCTTTTACTTAATTATGGTGCATTACATTTCAAAAAGCTGCCCCTCAGTTACAATAATAAGGTACTTTCACACTTGAGTGTCAGCACTGTGTTGTACACTGATTTTACCAGTTAGAATAGTCTCTGTCCTTACGGGTTAGGCCAGAAACTTAATTTGGTTATAATTTCTCTTTCTTTGCTAAAGTTAATAAATCTTTGGGATAGTTACTTGATTGTATGACATTTTTGTTCAGTCGTTCAGAAACAAATGGTAACTATGTTCATGATATGTTACTTTATTTTATATGGATTCTTAAGAAACCTGCTGAGCTTGTTGAAATTAGCCCGGTGCTAGAAGATAGAATCCCTGTTATACGACGGCTTACTGGTGGTGGAACTGTAATAGTCGATCATGGGGCTATATTTGTTACATTTATATGCAACTAGAATGATGTTCCTAAGGTACAACTATATCCTCGACCAATCATGTCTTGGAGCAGCCTATTATACAGTAAAGTGTTTGAAGGAATTGCTGATTTCAAGCTTCGTGAGAACGGTATGTAGATTGAAGCGTACCCTTATCTATCCTACCACTGCTATATTCTTCTGAAAGCTATTAATTCCAGTTAGTATGCCGGGTATCATGGTTTTTCTGCTTGCTGATGTTGTTTTGTTTCTCTTAATTAACACTACCATCATTTTGATGTGGAAATGCTTTATAGGGAATGTTTTTTGGTATGCTACAGGTCTGACAGTGTGACTTTATGTCTTTATCTTCTACAGACTATGTATTTGGCCTCCGCAAGTTCGGTGGAAATGGCCAATCAATTACTAAGAATCGTTGGATCCATCATACATCTTTTTTTGTGGGATTATGAGGCTCGTAACATGTCCTATCTCAAGCATCTAAAGCGGACTCCTGAATATCGGCTGGTATACTAGTTATCTCATGAGTTTGTCTGATTTTGTTATATACTTATCATATGAGTGCAATCAGAGGTGAATTATCTCGATGCAAGTTATCATTTTATATCAAAAAGGTCAAAACGGTAAAATGATGTAACTAAAAACGAATCTGGTCGTGATGTGTATCATTATGCATTTAACCACCTAAATCATTTTGTTCAAAACTCCGTTCTTTGATGTAATACAGTAATATTATTTTGCAAAAATTTGACACAATAGTTTTCCAATTATATCTAGGACAAAAACTTTTTTGTGTCTACTCAACCTGATAATAAGACCCTTTTCAATCCTTACAAAAGTTACCCATTTTGATCCGTTACCCAACTTGTCTATTTTCTAACTTGCATATGAGTATCAGTGACAGACACTTGGGAGATGTGTGTTCTGAATGTCTGTAACAGAATGATAAGATTGGTGACTAGGAGAGTCATTTGCTTGAATATATTAGTAACCAGTGAATAAATTTGAGTGAATCCCACTTTTAATGGGATTTTTTTATCAAACTAATTATAATTACAAGTTTGTAACCTCGTGTTAATCTTATTTTGACCCATTTTTGTTTTATGGGTAAACACTTAAGGTAAGACCAACTAATGGTCGAAGTGGTCTGAGTCAACAAAATAGTGTCTTCCAACTAGGGGTGTTAACGAGTCGAGCTTTTAACGAGCTACTCGAGCTCGAGCTCGTTTATCTCGAGTCGAGCTTGAAAATATCGAGATCGAGTCGTTTTCAAACAAAAACTTGTACTCGATTAGTTTCACGAGTCGAGCTTATAAAACAAATACTTGGCCACAAAACTCCATGTGATACAATTTTAGTGCACCTGTAAATAGCTTTTGCTGGTTAAATGTTTGATACAATTTAGATTAACCTTAGTCTTTTGATAAACAAACTTTAGTATTATGTGATTTGTTTAATGTAACCCAAACATTAGTCAGTGCACCTGTAAATACTTCACTTACATTGTTGATCTCGTTACTTGTTTGGAAAATCAATTGTATCAATTGAGCCTATCGTTACGGATGTGTTTCGTTTTTTATGCTCACAGTTGTTCCATTTAGGCTCTATATCCTTCAGAATCTTTAATAATAATTAGATTGGTCTTAATTGTATTTGAACTATGCTTAAGCTGTTGCTATTGTCTTCGGCTCTACTAGCTACTGCCACAGTACCCTCATGCAATCCTGGTCAATTGAGTTGCAGGTTAAAAAATATTTCTATACCGAAAAATAGTGTAAATTTGAGTTGCAGGTCAATTCGTCTTGCATAATATAGTGTAAAATGATTAGTAGATTTGACTGCGGTAGTAAATAGCTTGAGCTAGCCTAAACATTATAAAACATACATTTTGCATTGTACAGTAGAAGCTACAGTGCTTCTACTGTACAATGGTAAATCATTTTGGGCCTGGGCTCCCACTTTGGGCTGGCCCAATTTTTTTTTTTTTTAATTTTTGGCACAAAATAGGGGGATCAAATATTACAAAAGTACCGATTCAACTTTAAAATAATCGACATAGTCACAAACGTACAACTTTAGATTGCATTAAACAATATCATTTAAAAAAAAAACCCATATAGCAAAATAAAACAAAGGTTTAAACATGAGGCCCAACACATAAAACCGTATAAAAAAAACAAACTATTAAACATGAGACAAAAAAAAAATCGCAAAAAAAAAACAAATTTTTTTTACCGCCCCGCAACAACGCCGGGACATAAACTCATATAAGGAAAAAAAACAAATTATTAAACACGATACCGAAAAATAAACCCGCACTATTAAACATGAGACCGAAAAAATAAACCCGCACAAAAAAAACATATAACCAAAGAAAAAACATTTAAACATGAGGCTCAACACATAAGGTCATATAAGAAAAAAAACAAACTATTAAACATGAGACCGAAAAAATAAACCCGTACAAAAAAATAAAAAAATAAATAATAATAACAATGGCCCGCAACAACGCGCGAAAAATTAACGTCCCGCGGCAACGCGCGGGTAATCCTGCTTGTTTGATACAATTTACATCAACAATTTGGCCCTACTTTATACTTATCTAATTACTTGTTTGTGTTTTTTTTTTTTGCTCTTTTACCGTTACTTGTTTGTAATTTTCTTTGCTCTTTTATATGTTCATTGATATATGTGTCTGATCAGACTTGTCAAGTATCCTATCATCTTCATTGTTTGATACTGTTACAAGTCTCGAAAACCAATTTGTGATAATTCGTTACAGCTTTTTTTTAGGTAAAGGGATTATACCCGGTGAATAAATTAATAAAATGAGATTGAGTACATGAGAGAGATGGTCATGAGCCATTTCAAAAACTACGTGTTTTGAACATACTCAAAAACACGACAACCAACTAATTAGAAGGCAAAAAAATAAAAATAAAATAAAGACCAACATAACAATAGCTTCTAATTAGACGCCAACAATAAACACTAAAGACTCAATTCCATGTGGTCTTGAGTTTAGCAACCCTAGCATTCCTCTTGAACTTGATTGTACCAAGTTTAAGTCTAACCATGTCAAGAATGGCACTTGCCAACTGCTCCACACTCCTAGAGCAATTCATGTGTAACATGTTATTCCGCTCTTGCCAAATATAATAAGATGAAGCAGCAATAATCAAACGACCCACAATACATATAACATTGTTCTTCCTAGCAATCGGTAGAATCCATCTCATAATGTCACTCTAAAGGTGCGAACCAATTGGGAGATGAGCTTTGTTCACTACGATGTTCCAAACATGTGATGAGAAGTTACATGCAAAAAACAAATGGTTATGAGTCTTGTTCAACCTTACATAGAGGACAACGAAGAGAGCTTAGGTCAACATCTCCACCAACGTCCCATGGTCGAAGACGGTCTTGTGTCTTAAGCGTACGCCTCATGACAAGCCACAAGTGCGCAACATGTCGAGGAATGCAATATTTAGACCAAACAATATAAGACCATTGAACAATATCACGTCTCTCTCGAATAGTGTTCCACGCTAACGTGACTGAAAATGGTCTTAAGTTACCATCAACATCCTTCCATCGTAACATATCAGCATGGTCATGCAAAATAGGGACGTTAATGGTAGCAAGAGTAGAGTAGTACCTGGTGGACCATTGATCGGGCCAAGACCAACCATTATCAAGAATTAAGTCTGCCACCTTTGCTTCAATAGAAAGACCCGCGTTATGTATTGCTCGATAGGACAAAATATTCATTAGAGGACACTTAGAATCCCAAGTATCAAACCACATTGAAGCTTCCTTTCCATCGCCAATACTATGCCAAACATGAGGCCTGATGATATTACGAATTTGTAATAATTTACGCCATCCCCAACTCACATTAGAGCCAAGCGGTACATCCCAAAAACTCCTACGTCTAAGCTTATAAGAATGTATCCAACGAACCTACAAGGATTCCTTACTGGTAAGAATTTTCCAGATATGAGAAGACATCAAAGCTATATTAAAACGCTCAAGTTTCCGAATGCCTAACCCACCTTCTACCTTTGGTAAACAAACATCTTTCCAAGCTACTTTCACTTTCCCTCTTTGTAATTCACCTTGGCACCATAAAAACCCACACATAATTGTTCAATATCATTTATAATACCAATCGGAAGAATGAACACCGATGCCCAATATACGTGCATGAAAGAGATAACTGATAAGCATAGTTGTAATCTTCCCGCAAACGATAGCCATTTATTTTTCCAATCTCTTATCCTTTTTTGAACACGCTCTACAAGGATTTTACAATCCTTATGTAACAATCTAGACGAAATAAGAGGAACACCCAAGTATTTGATAGGAAGACTACCTTCTTCAAATGGCATAAGCTGAAGAATTGCCGTCTTTACATGAGTAACAACATTAAAAAAGAAAACGGTGCCCTTAGGAATACTCGACACAAGACCCGATGCATATTTGAATTCTTTTAACGCTTCCATTAGAATCTTGGCCGATTGGATATCACCACGGGAGAACATGATCAAGTCATCTGCAAAACAAATGTTAATAATTGTTTGCTTACTACACCGGTTATGATAGCTAAATGCACAATCTTCACGAACCCTACGCTTTAGCATAAGCGTTAAAATCTCCATAACAAGAGTAAAAAGGTAGGGTGACATTGGGTCACCTTGACGTAACCCTATATTTCCTTGAAAATACCCATGAAGCTCACCATTTACATTAATAGAGTATGATGTGCTAGATACACAGGCCATGATCCATTTAATCATTGTTTTGTGAAATCCGAACCCCATAAGAATATTGTTCAGAAACTTCCAACTAACCGTATCGTATGCTTTCTGAATATCGATTTTGAACGCGCATCTAGGAGGACCACGATTCAAATGGTAGTTGTGCATAAGTTCCTGTGTGAGGAGAATATTATCCGAGATACTACGACCCGGAATAAACGCGGACTGATTCACACTAACAACATCATCCAACCCATTCTTAATTCGGTTTGTAATAATTTTACTAACGCACTTGTAAATGACATTACAACACGAAATAGGACGATAGTCATTTATCTTGGAAGGAGTCGTTACCTTAGACAATAAAGCAATGATCGTATGATTAATCTCCCGAAGAATGTGCCCATTAGAGAAGAAGTCTTTCACCGCATTACATACATCATTACCCACAATATCCCATGCTTTCTTGAAGAAAACAGATGTAAATCCGTCCGGACCCGGAGCTTTATCGTTACCAATATTGAAGATAACATCCTTAATTTCCTCATTGGTTACTTGTCTCACCATAAACAAGGCCTTATCACTGTTTAATTTATGCGTGAATAACCCATCTTCATCCAGAGGAGCAACAGTGTCTTCACTACCTAAGAACACTTTGTAATGATTAACAAAAATACTAGGCACATTATTACCTTCGTATAAAATCCATGACCTCTAATACAATCAATACGGCTCCTACTAACATTTGCTTTCACTGAACGATGAAAATAACCCGAGTTTGTATCACCAACGCGGAGCCATTCGATTTTAGCCTTTTGTTTCAAGTATCTCTCCTCATCTAGCGTAGCTTGATTGAAAGCATCGAGATAGACTGCCTCTTCATCTCGTAACGAACTCGATGCTGGATTTTTATCCAAAACCTTTTGCACCTCGTCAAGTTCATATCGTAACCTCTTTACCCTCTCATGAATATTACTTTGAGCGTGTAATAGTTTTCGCAATGGTTTTTTCATACCACGAAGCCTTTTAACCAAACGAAACATATTATGCCCATTCACATTAATACCCCACTGATTTGTTACAACTTGAAGGAACTCAGGTTTGTACGAGAGAAAATAAAAAAATTTAAACGGTTTAGGTTTATCAGAACTAATCTTCCGAATCCTTAAGACTGCCGGGGCGTGGTCAGAGATTCTATACGGTTGGAAAACCGCATAGGAACCAGGAAATTCACTTGCGAACCCAAGATTAGCCATTACCCTATCGATCTTCTTCAAGATTCCATAATCACCCTTCGGTTTTTGATTCCAGGTGTAGTGCAGCCCGGTACTATTGACGTCCGCAATCTCCACATTCCCAACACATTCATTAAAATCTCGCATTGAGATATTCATTTTGGATGATCCATAATAGGTGTCTTCAATAAATAGGGCTGAGTTGAAGTCGTGAAGGGAGCGGGCACATTAATTACCCCCGGGGTGTCCGCGAGAAACCAATTTCCGAACAACTCGAGTGCCATAACATAATTGACATGACCACAAATCAACAGGGGGCTGAGTTTCTGTGTATGGGATGATGTTAGACGCGTAAGAACGAACAAAACAGGCTTTGGCGATCAGGGCTTTGAGCTTGATTTGACTGTGAATCACATGAATTGAGCGTAACTTCTACATCGGTCATCTATGGTGCCGGAGAGATTTGAGAGTAGCGGACCGGTCGAGAGGAAGTAGTTTTGTGTAGCGCCTTCCTGATTTAATTATAAAAAAACAATATGATAATATAGAGGCGACACCCACTCGGAACTGACTGTCGGAATCATATCCTTTTCGAGCTTACCAAGATCCAAGTGAGATTCTAGAGTAGCAGCACAAAAAAAGAGGTCATGCGAATTATTCTCATTGATTAATTTTCGAACCTCTCTGTGTTCGGGTGGTTCAAACCCCGTATGTTCCAAGGAGTGCGGGAGCGCTAAGAAACAGTGACTTAGGGGAACCTTTTTTTTGGGGGTGGAAGTAGATGGTGTTGTTTTTGATTTGTTTTACACAGTTTTTTTTTTTTTTTTTTAGTTAATTGGTGTGATTATGTAGGTGTGGTGTTTGTTCTTGTGTGTGATTATAGTTTTGGTTAATTTTTTTGTTTGTAGGTAGTTTTTGGTTTATGTTTTATAGTGGAGAGTAGGGTATTGGTGTTGAGGAGTGAGTTAGGAGAGTTTTTTGGTTTTTGAGTATGAGTAGTTGAGATTAGGTGTTTTTAGTGATATTGTGATATGTTGAGTTTGTTTAGGTTTTTTGGAGTGTGGGATTTGTGTGTGTTTGAGGATTACATAGATGATTATTCTTCTTTTTTTTAAAACAATTGTTTATCTGATTTTATTTAGAGGGAGTTCTTTTTTTTGGTCCTGCATATTATGATTTATCAAACCTATGAATTCACCAACATTATTGTTGACGTTTTAAAGCAATGTTTTTCAGGAGATCAGTAAGCATAAGGTGCCAAGGATACATTGGTGATTTTGTTTTGGGAAGTCATGTAAACCAGTATCTTTGTAACAATAATCATGAACAAGTTAAAGCTTCGGGCTATTTGTATCAAATATTTGTTAAATCCAATGTATCAGTTTTAAAACGACTTTTTGGTCGTTCTATATATATCTTATGTTATTGATCTATGAAGTAACACGCCCCGGACCCTTATTCCGCTGCGACCCTATTTGGGGGTGTTACACCCATTATTACCCACGCCCTACCATTGACGAACAACTTATGCATACATAGATTATGCCACAGATCACGGCGAGTCTTGTATGAGTTAGACGCGTAGATGAACGATCAAAACAGGGCTTTGCGATCAGCTTTGAGCATGATTTGACTGTGAATCACTTGACTTGAGCGTAACATCTACTTCGTCATCATTCCACCCGAGAATAATTCTTGAACCCTTCCTGCAATATGATACATATGAGGTCGACACCCACTTCGAACAGACTTTCGAACATACCTTTTCTAGCTTACCAATATCCACGTGAGATTCTAGAATAGCACACACATTCAAGTTATTCTCATTGATAACTTGTCGAACCTCTCTTTGTTTCGGGGTGGTTCAAACCCCGTATGTTCCATGAGGCGACGCTATACATTGGGAACCTTTTTAACGGGAGTGCTTGCCCCCTTGGAACCATCATTCTGCATAAAACCCGTTGTTTCATCAAACACATTTTCAACGTCGTCATCCGAATCTACTTCCTCAGTATCTTCCTTTGTCGGTTCCAATTCAACATATCTACTTCCTCAGTATCTTCCTTTGTCGGTTCCAATTTGTTACAGCTTTGGCTATACTTTCGTTGCTTACAGCTGCTACATCTAGTTTCTACATTTCATTTCACAACTGCTACATATAGCAACTACTGTAGCCGCTTTTGTTTTTCTAAACCCTTTTTGAAAATTGCTTAATCTCTTTTTATATACGGAGTATCATTTTGTTAAATTGGAGATGATTGATTGCTTAATATTCTGACACCTCTTGTATGAGAATGGTCAAAAGCTGTTCATTAAGTACATACAACAACACTTTGCGCCTTTTTTTTGTAAAGTTTATCAAGGGCTGACCGCGTTTGTCCGGGTATGGTTGGGTATGACCGGGTTTGACCCTCCAAACAGAGATGAGGCAGCATGCACAGTAAAGGATGGATACATTCTTAAGGAGCAATTAAATTGACGCTACGTTTGTAGACATGCCTTGTTCATATTGATATTATGTATGTCAATTAAACGAGTATCTGATGCTACTTGTACACACTAACACACACATACAATATGCTACATCTATATTTAGGGCCGTAAACGAACTGAACGTTCAGTGAACATTTCATGAACCGCTCGGTAAAAAGTTCGTTTATGTTCGTTTAAGGTTCGTTTAGTTTCTTAATGAATGAACATAAACGAACATGAACAACTCATTTTCTTAATAAACGAACATGAACAAGAAAATTCGTCCGTTTAAGCGTTCGTGTTCGTTTATTTGTCCGGTTAAAATTAAATGAACGAACATGAACAGGGCTCCGTTCGTGTTCGTCCGATTCGTTTACGGCCCTACCTATATTGATGTCATGACTCATACAACCAACCTATAGATTAAGACATATGAATACTAAGCAATTATAATGAGTATTGAATACATATCAGCAGCAGATTATAGCAGTATGTCCTATAGTGTTCATCAAGGTATACATTTTATTGGGAAAAAGATTCTCTCAAGTTGTGGTCAAACATGATTGATCATGTTATGTTTTTTGTGAGGGGAAATAAATAAGTGGGCCCTTGATTTTCATTAAAAGAAAAAGTTGTATACATTTAACTAATTTGTGATTGGTGAACATGATGTATCATGTTTGACTCAACTTGAGAGAATTCTAATCCATTTTATTGGTTGGTTAATATTCTCGATTGCATTATAATAGCTATGTTTCCAGTTACTTTATCTTGTTCAAAAAAATTACTTAACCTTATGAGGGTTATTTAAAAAAACAAACAACCAACCATATGTCCATATGAGTGCTTTAAAAGTCGAAATTATGATTCATGAAAATTTGAAATGAGGAGCTATCAGCTATGGGCTTTGTGAATGAGCTAAAGCCTAAAGGTACTGTCCCAGTCCTCTCGCCATGCCTCCTCGCCCCCTCAGCCCCTCCACTCCCACACATCCCACTTTGACCCTCACCCCCCTCCCACCCCGCCCACTCCTTCCCTCCCTCTCACTACACCCACCATCGCCTACACACCCCTCACCCCCCTTCCACAGATCCCCAACACCCCGCTTCCCACTCCCACAGCCCCCACCCCCCTCTCTCCCCTTCCGCAGCCTGCCCCAATTCCAACAAAACTCCCAACTATGCCCATATCCCTGCCCCTCTATACCCCACCCCTTCGCCCCCCCCACCCATCCCTCACTACACCTCCCGCCCTTCTCGCCCTCAGGTCCACCCGTACCTGTCCACTCCTCCCACCCCCCACACCACCTCGACACCTCACCCCCCCCACCTTAGCGCCCTCTCCCTACTCACATTCTCATAAAAATTCCACTACCCCACCCCCTTTCCTCACACCCCGCCCCGTACTCTCCTCCCCCCCCTGCACCCCCCCCCCCGCCCCCCTCCCAACGGGCCCCCCACCCCCTCCCCCGGGCCCCCTCACTCCCCACCTCCCCACGCTCTGCCCCACCCACGACCAACCTCTAACCCCCCCCCCACACCCGCACCTCGCACCCTCCCCTATCCCAATCCTTCCTGCCCCGACCCCCAACGCGTCACCCCACCCCCACCCCATACCCTCCCAATACCTCCCCCACACCACACCCCCCCATCTTCCATTCGCCCCACTGTCCTCCCCCCCGCATGCCCACCCCCCGCCCAGTCGCATCCCTTCCCCCCCCAAACCCACACTTACCATCCCTCCCCCTCCCCCCTCCCATCCCCACTCCAACCCACCCTCCCCCCACCTACCCTCCGCCCGTCTACAGTCCCCCCGCTCCCTGCCCGCACCCCCTCTCTCCTCCCCCACCATCCCAACTGCACCCCCTTCATCCCCCCCTCCTCCCACTATCGTTACCACCTGCCCCCCTCCTCCCCAAATCCCCACCCACCTTATATAAAACGAACCACACCCCTCACCCCCCCCGCCACTACGTTACCACCCATCCCCGCTCCTTACACCTACCCATCCCCTCCTCTCCCCCCTCCTCCACCATCGCCCCCCACGAATCAAATCCCACCCTGAACCCCCCCCTACCTCCCCTATCCACGCCCTCACCACATTACAAGCCCCAATATGAAACATTTTTTCCCCGTCCCGAACCTCACCCCCTCTCCTCCCTAAATCCCCCCCCTACCCCCTTCGTGTCCCATCGCCCCGCAAACTCCCCCCAACTCCCCCCCCTCTATTTAACTCCATCATCACTCACCCCCACCACCCCTACCCCCTTTTTTACACCTCCCACCCCCCGATCTCCATAACCTCTACTACCCCCTCCTCCTCAACGACCACTCCCCCATGCCTTTCCTTCGTGCAACGTCAGTCCCACATCCCCCCCTTGCTGAAACACGCCCGCTCCTTCAACCAGCACGACCAAACGCCCTCATGTACCACAACCTGTCAGCAGACCTCCCTGTCCCCCTATACCAACTACACCCCCCACCCCCCCCTCACCCCCCACCCACACCTTCAACGCAACCTTTCTATCCTCATTCCCACCCGACTTAACAGTCCGCCCCCCTCCCCCCACACCTACTACCTTCTACGTCAACTACCACCCCCTACCCCAACCCACCTGAATCCCCCTGCCCCTCCCCCACCAATCGCCCGCCCAACCCCACCCGCAACAAAAGCATGCTCGTCCGCCTCGCCACCACACCCTACGCTTTCCTCTCTTTTTCGAAATCCCCCTACCCCCCCACCCAACCATTGCCCGGCTCCGCCACCACTACCCCCCCCCCCTCTTTGCAGTCCCACCCCCCCCCACCTAACACCGGTCACGCCCTCGAGCCCTCTCTAATGCCCAAGTCCCCCCCAATCGTTACGCTTCCCCCTCCATAACCCCACACCGTGGTCCCCGCCCTCAGATCCCCCCAGCCAAGCCCCTGCTCCAAACTCCCACCCCTCAACCCACCACGCACCCCCTTCGCCTCCAATCTTTCCCCTCCCCCGCCCCAACTCCACCCCCCCCCCTCCCAACCCCCCAAATCCCCGGGCCTACCCTACTCCCCATATCCCCACCCCTCCACCCCCCGCCTACTACATGTGTATCACCCGCCCCTCCACCGCATACCGCAAGCCAGACGCCCCCCCCGCTCCCCCCCTTACTCGACTCCGACCCACTGACCTCCCGGACACGCCCTACCTAGGGGACCCCCCCACCCCGCCTCCCAATCCCCCCCTCCCCCCCCCACCCTCCATTTTCCCCTTCACCCCCTCCCCCAATTCCCGTTACCCCACTCACAACGTTTCCCCCAGCCCCAAACTACACGTTCCCCCCATTCTCCGCCCAATTCACCCTCCTCCCAACACCACCATCTCCCCTCCCCCAGCGCACACCCCCACCTCCTGCCCTGGCTCCCCCCAACTCCCATAACCCCACCGCCTCCCTTCTACTCAACCCAACCCGCACCTCCCATCACCTCCACCCACAAACTCTCTCTCGTCCTCCGCGCTTTCCGCTCCACCAATCACTCCAGCCAATATCCCTCCTACCACACCTCCGTCACAACCCACTTCCGCTCCACTCCCCTCCGCTACCGTATTCCGTACCCGACCCCAAACGCCCTTCCCTTTTGTGTATGACCTGCCCCCCCCCCTACACCACTCCCACGCTACACACTCCTCTGCCACCTCCCTCCCCCGTCAAGCGCCCCCGCAGCCCAAGCCCCGTCAGAATCATCCTCCCGCATTCTCCTCTTCCATCCCGTCGGCAACCAACCTCGGATCCCGTTTCCTCTTGTACATCCGCACCAAACTGCCTACTTCAACCCAACCACCATTACCCCCCACCTTCCTACCAAATCTCTCAACCACCACCCATAACACCCTCGCCCCCGTCACTAGTATACCGCCCGCCGCCCAAATTCCGTCGCTCCCCCCTAATCCCCCCCTTCTTCCTGCCCCTCCCCCCCCACTAACCATAAGAATTACCCCACGTTACCCCCTCACCCCCCCGCCGCCTAGGCCCCCCTCTCTGCTCCTCCCTGCCACCACACACCTCGCTCACTCTCACCGCCACCCCCTCTCCCAACACCCTCCCTTCTCGAGCCGACCCCCCCCCATTCCCCCAGAGGTTTACCCTCACCAACAACCCGTGCCACCAACGTACCATCTTCCCCCACACCCCCCCCCTTCTATACTGTTCCCGACTCCACCACCCCCAACTGTTCACACCCCAACAGGCCCTCCGTCTCTCAGGCCCGCCCCACCCAGCAAAATCTCTTTACCGATTGCCACCCACTCAGACCCCCCGCAAGCACCCACCGCCTGCCGCTCCCTCAACCCAAACTCTATCCCCCGCCCCCCTCAAAACTCTCCCTCATACCCACAACCCCCCTCCGTGCCCCCAACCATACTCCCCCCCTCCCCCCCCTCTCCACCCCCGCGAGTCTCCCGCCCCTCCCCACTCCACCCTATTGCCAGCCCCCACCTACCTCCCCCCCCCGCACCACCCCCATACGTCCAATACCCCCCCGCGCCCTACGCTCGCACCCATTTGGGGACCGATACCCACCCCCTCACTACCACCCAGCACCTCACTCGCCCGAGCCCCGCCTTTCCTTTTTTTCCCCCCCTCGGGGCCCCCCTAGCCCCAGTGAGCCCGCGCCCATTCCCCCCGCCTCTTACATTACCTTAGACCAGCACCTGCCCGTCCATATGCCCCCCCCCCAATCCCGCCACGCCTCTCGCCCCAAGGCCCCCCTCTCCCCTACCTACTCCACACCCCCTACCGGCTATACATCCTGCCTGGCCCCTGACCAGCACGCATCCCCCTGCCCCCCTCACCCGCAACCCCCGCCATGGTTTGTTTAAATAACCTGCCCACATAATCCTCACCCTTTCCACCCCCCGTACTATAACAGGATCTACAACCAATACTACCCATCCCTCCTCCACCAATCCCCGAACAAACACCTAACTAAACTAACCCATCCCGTACCAAGCCCAAACCACGCGTACCTTACCTATAGCATAACGATCACTACCTCGAAACTTCTTACCAATCCCGAGTACGATTATATGATGCGTAAAACAAAATCAAAATGATATTAATATCTTTATCAACACATTGCAAATGTTACAAACTACACACATTAACCTAAAACAAAAAGATGAGCATAATTAGATCAATAAAAGATATTATCTAATATAATTAAGGTTCGAAACTACTGTGTCGATTATTTCGTTTAAGGTATCGTTTAGTTTCTAATGAAAGAACATAACCGAAACATAACCACTCATTATCTTAATAAACTAACATGAACAAGAAAATTCGCACCTTCAGCGTATCGTGTCTGTTTATATTTCCGTATAAAATTAAAATTAACGAACATGACAGTGCACCGTTTCGAGTTCGTCCGAATCGTTTACAGGCCCAACCTAAATTGAATCATGACATCATACAACCAACCTATAGTATAAAGAACATATGAAAATCTAAGCAATTAAAAGAGTATTGACTACATATCAGCAGCAGATTATAGCAGTAATTCCTATATGTTCATCAGGAACTTTTATTGGAAAAAAGATTCTCTCAAGTTGTGGTCAAACATGATTCATCATTGTTAATGAGTTTTTATGTGAGGGGAAATAAATAAAGTGGGTCCCTTGATTTTCATTAAAAGAAAAAGATGGTATACATTTAACTATTTGTGAATGTGAACATGATGTATCATGTTGACTCACCTAGAAGAATTCTAGCTCCATTTATGGTTCTGTTTAATATTCTCAGAATTGCATTATAATACTATGTTTCCAGTTACTTTAGCTGGGGGGGGGGGGGGGGGGGGGGTGTTCAAAAAAATTACTTAACCTTATGAGGGTTATTTAAAAAAACAAACAACCAACCATATGTCCATATGAGTGCTTTAAAAGTCGAAATTATGATTCATGAAAATTTGAAATGAGGAGCTATCAGCTATGGGCTTTGTGAATGAGCTAAAGCCTAAAGGTACTAACTATAAACATATTAGTTATACTCGCTACAACAGGCTTTGTAAATGGTTTTAAAGTAGATAACATAACTCATTATGTGGAAATTTTACAAGTTGAGCACATCAATGAATCACAATAAGCTAAGAGTGAAAACCTTTTCAACTAATCAGACAGGCTGAAAAAGTTAAGTTATGCTAAAACTAATAACGTGACACCAAATGCGTGTAACTTAACTACCAGGTTGGTTGCTTTGGCATGAACCGAAAATGTCTCGGAAAGGTGTGCAATAGGTGCAGTTGTACATAGCCTCCACTTAAACAGGGCTATATTTTTATTAGTTTTGCATATAAATATGTATAATATTAAACATATATCAGCCATATAATACATGCTTAATTAAAAGGATTAAAGGGTAGGGAATGAGAAAGACTTGGTTTAGAACAATGAAATAACACATTACCCAAAATAGGGTAATCAACCATTACTCAACAAATTAGGGGTTATGGTTTTGATTTGATTTCCCACCTAAACAAACGTGATCTCAAAATAAATTCTAATTTTTAATTATTTATTTTATTTTTGGTAAGTTTTTATAGACTTATCATTAAAATTAAATTTCACGATATGTAAGTAAATTTATGAAAAAAATAAAGTATGATCGTGATAATTATACAACTTTTGTGTAAAACCAAAAATACTACTTCTATCCACTGATATAACGTTGGTACCCTACAACTATATCTAACCTAAATATTTAAGAGGTAAACTGCAAAAATCATCGACTGTGGTTTGTAGAGTTGTGGCTACTAATCATCCCTAGCCGATACTATTGGCACTAATCAAAACATGATCTCATCTATATATTCTAATTTTAAATTATTTATTTATTTTTGTAATTTTTTAGACTTACTCATTAAAATTAAATATTCACGATATGTAAGTAATATTTATGAAAAATAAAGTTATGATCGTGATAATTTTACAACTTTGTGTAAAACAACATACTCTTCTATCACTGGATATAACTTTGGTACCCTACAACTATATCTAACCATATATATTTAATATATTGTATGATTGCAAACTCTAATTTTTGGTAACACGTTGATTATGCTTTTCAAAAGTATATCAACTTTGTATGTGTTTATGTAATTTTTGTAAACTAGCCGATAACATGTTTTTGGGTAACCATGGTTTCTGACTTTTTGGCCGACTAATCCATGAGGTTTGAGCCCACCGCCACACAGACTCAAATCAAGTAAAGCCCTCCCCTTTCAGGAGGTTGGCGTGGCAACTTAAAGTTGTTTGCACCTAAGATCTCACACATTTTAGAGTGATAGCCACAACTCTCTTTGCCACTAGGCCCACCCTTAAGTGGTTTAGCAGATAACATGTTAAATGACATTTTAATTGATAAGTTGATTTTTAAAGACTACAATGATGAAATTTCTATTGATTTTGCTCGATGTCAATTATCCTCAGTTAATTGGTATTTTATAAATTAAAGTCAATAAACGAATGTAATATGTAGGGGTGTTCGCGGGGCGGTTCAGTTCGGTTAGTTGGAAGATTTCAACTATCCGTCGCGGGGCGGGTAATTAATTTTACTATCCGAAATCGAACCGTACTAGGCGGGTAACCGGACATGCGGGTACCCGAAGTGAGCGGTTACCCGCGGTTCGGTTCACGGTTAACCATTTTTTTACGTTTAATCGAGTTTAACCGTATAAAAAATAACATGGTCTAAAGCATTAAATGTCATTCTAGTAAAATCAAATGACATTGAGTAGATAAAACTCATATAAATTTATTTCGTTACAATAATTGCATTTAAATATTCGTACATAACATATTAACAAAATAATACTTATTCGTCCTTTATAAATTACGATCCCATTCATGAATTTTCACACAAATATTTTTCACAATATTTACATTAGGAGCTAAAAAGTCGTTATGGAATAACATTAGTGCGATAATATAGTTAATACTTGTACAATTGTATGAATATTAGTTAGAAAACAATCATGTATAATATGCACGGTTCGGTTCGGTTAACCACGGATATCTAAAAGTAAAAACCGAAACCGAACCGTGATAAGCGGGTTTTTTCGGTTTCAGTTCTTTTCGGTTTCGGTTTTTTCGGTTTCGGGTTTTTTCGGTTTCGGATTAAACGGTTCGGCTCGGTTCGTCGGTTTCTCGGTTTTTTTGAACACCCCTAGTAATATGCTATTCATTCCTCTGTTTTTTTAACCAAACAGTGTTAATGCAATGATATACCCTCATTGCATTCCTTAGTATACCCTTTTCCTTTCCGTTTTTCATTCCCTCATTTGAACCAAGCGCGCCCTAAGTTTATTTGCAATTTCTCTTTAATTTCCAAATGTAATGAGACCTCTTTGTTGCTATTGCCTAAGGCTACCGAAAACCACGAAACAACACTGTCATGAACACAGGAACTGCAAGTCATAAAAATCAAAACGGACAGGCTAATATATAGATGGCATTTCAAGAATATAATAAAAACTTTCGGCTTTTAAATGATTTAGATATAGCCCAAACAATAAAGAATTTGCGTTATGGGTCAACGTTAGTTTATTGGGTTTAGGAAATAATCTCATTTTCTTTTGGGCTGTTTGTATATTAACATGAGGAATTGAGGATGACATAAGTTCTCTTTAGCGACATGACTATGGTATAAGTAGTTAGAGATGCAAATAAATCGGTTAAAACCGGTTTTCGGTTATTAGAAAACCGGTTTTAAAAAAACCGGTTTTTCTAATAACCGGTTTCGGTTTTTTCGGTTTTTCTGAAATCGGTTTTTTTCGGTTATAAATGTTCGGAATCGGTTTTTTTCGGTTATAAATTTTCGGAATCGGTTTTTTACCGGTTCGGTTTTTTTCGGTTATAAATGTTCGGAATCGGTCTTTAATAACCGGTATCGTTATTTTTTTCAGGAAGTTTAAAAACATTCGAAGACAGGTTCGTATTAAGTGATAAACAAAGGTTTTATTTAATAAACTTGTTTAATTATCAATACATTTAATTAAACATTACACAACCGAAAACTACTCAACAAATACAACCCCCCTCATAACTTTTTATTTGCACCGGAAACATACTAAAAAAAATACAACCATAACTTTTATTTAAACAATACAATTATACAACTAAAAATATATAAATACTAATACATTTCGAGCTTCGGCATGGCCATCACCCGAAAACATATTAGTGTACTCAAGTAGTCAAAAAAGATTTTTTTTTTAAAAACTATTAGTGTTCGGTTATATTAGTGTACTCAAGTAGTGTTTTTTTAAAAACTATTAGGTATTTTTAAACATAATTAGTGTGACTCAAGTATTAAAACCGGGTTTTGTTAAAAAAAACAATTAACGGTTGATAAAAAAAAAAAAAAAAAAAAAAAAAAAAAAAAAAAAAATAATAAAAAAAAAAACCCGGTTTTAACAGGTTTTTTTAAAAAACCGGTTTTAAAACCGGTATGATTAAAAACCCAAAAACCGATCTAACCGGTTCGGTTATATTTAACCGAACCGGTTAAAAAAAAACCGGTTTTTTAAAAAACCGGTTTCGGTTTTTTCAACCGGTTTTTTAAAAAACCGGTTTGAATTTGCATGTCTATAAGTAGTGCAAACTAAAGTTATAATATTTTTTTTAGAAAGTTAATAAATATATTAGGGAATCAAAACAACAAGATACAAATAAAAAGCAACCCACATAATTAACAAGACAATTAAAAAGGATGGGTCCCAAGACACAAAACACACCATTTTGTGTATACAAACAAAGAGAAAAAAAAACCAAACCAAGCCTAAAGACAAAAGACTAAGGGGGCGTTTGCTGTGTTGTCATGAATCACAATGGGTGTTGGATTTGATATGAGGTGGATATGAATAGGAATGACAAATTGAAAAGCTTTGTTTGGTTTATGGGGGTTAATAAAAAGTAAAAAAAAAAGAATAAGTCATTAATTGGAGAGAGAAGACAAAATCCTAAAACTCACCTATTTGACATTGAATGAATCTATGAGTTTCATAATAACTATTCATTCCATATAAAACAAAAATTTATAAACAAAACATTTATTTTTGAAATGATTCCCAATCTTTCATTCTACAACCCCCTACCAAACAGCCCGTAAGGCTTAGATTACAATAAAAACATCCCACATCCCGACAACCCATGACCCACCATCAAAAAGACCAAACGAATGGTATGCACAAAACAAACAATAGCAGCAACCATCACACTTGAATGTGGCAAAAAATGCAAGAGACCACATCTTGCCACATAAACAGAAATGACCAAAAAGACCACACATATTTGTAGCAGCCATATAACCACACTCACACATTAAAATTGATTGCAGCAGACCCTTAATACTTGAATGCAGCAGGCACAAGAACACAGCCACTGATTAAATTGATGCAGACCCTCAACATGTATTTGCAACCGACACATAAACACAGCCACTGATAAATTGCAACAGACCTGAACCAGTCGATTGCTTCAGACAAAAGATCTTGTTAATGTAGCCGAATCTTTAATGGTTCCCACAACTATTATTGCCAATCTAAGTCTTTATATTTATTTGATCTTCTTACCATCCATTCGAAGCTTTTGAGTTGAATATCTTGAATAATCTTATTAGTGCTTGAAACTTTTTTACGGAACACGCGAGCGCTTCTTTCTTTCCAAATGAAGTACCCGAAAGTCCAAATAACCGCTTTCCAAGCACGAGATAGGAAGGTGGAAACATTAACACCTCAATTAGATGCAAATAATTCATCAATAGAGAACACATTAACACTCCCCACCTTCCACCAATTGAATACTTTTACCCACACACTCATCGCTAAGTCACAACCAAGCTATGAGTACACGTTTCCACGATGCTGTTGTAACATAGACAAAGGACCGAATCCAAATCAATTCCTCTACTATCAAGCTCCACTCGGACCGAAAGTCTCCCTTTTAGCGCCCTTCACACAAAAATATTAATTTTCTTTGGAACTACTTGATGTGGGTCTTGCAACTCGCAAGGAGTTTTACAATCCCCTAGGCAGAGTACCTAACCGTTGTAGTGTAGTAAGGCAAAACTCGGGGGTTGTTATCGTTCTCTAGGGGAATAGGTTGGGAAGGCTCGAACAGAATCTAATAAAGATCTACGGGGTTGAGAGAAGATTCTTTTTGTATTTTTATATTTTTATAAAAGCAAGTAAAAATCATAGTTTGAGAGGTTGGTTTGGTTTTTAGCTAATTAAACTAAATATACGTCTAAACTACTTTGGTGATAACTATATGATAAACGAACGTATTTACTTAATCATGCATTACTCCTAAGTATGTTTCTCCTAATCATGTTGCTTTGTCACACTTGTGATGATCTGTATAAGTATTTCCTAAGTCATGAACGAATTACACAAACCCGCCGTCTATGTAATATTCCGTTAAGGCCACACACAAGTAAGATAGTATGAAGACTATTACAAGGCCCCTAAGAGTACATTACACGCATTTAAAATATCTTAAGAGGGATCAACCATATTAGGGGTAAGGTAGTATGAAGACTGTTACCGATGGTATCCTTTCTACACACTCGCATTTCCGTAGATGTCTATGCCAATTTAATATCTTATGGCTAGTTTTCTAAAGCCTAACGCGCACATCCATCACAAGAAGTAACATAAAAAGGATCTACATATTAAGTTTCATGCAATCATAAGTAAATACTAAAGGATCTAGCCTAGCATGTTAAACAAATGAGAAGAACAAGGTTTAATCAAACAACACATAGACATATTGAAAGATTAAAGGGATAGATGAACTTCACTTGATTAAGACATGTGTTTAAGGCTGATACAAGAGGGTTTTGACATCTTAAAAACGGCCTACACAACTGCTAAACTCGACTATAAAAGTTAGGGTTCATCTCCCAAAAGTTACACACTTAAAACCCTAAAAACGGATTTGTATATATAGGAAAATAGGCGCGATGGCGTCGCGTTATAGTCATGATGCCGTCGTGCCGCAATGTCTTCTAGGGTTTCTTTAAGTCGGCTTCGTTCTGACGCCGTCTAGAAATCCGTGACGCCATCCCTTTGATATTTTGATGCCATCGCTTGTATTTGGCGATGCCGTCTCCATGCACTATATGCTTTTCTTTAAAATAGTTGGTGTAGAGTCATAATCTTGTCCGTTTCTTCTCCAAATGAGCCCAAATCATGTGTATTTCCTCCAAAAGTCATCCAAGTGCTAAAAACACAAAAACAAACGATTAAGCACATAATCTGGGCATATTTGCATGGTTTAGGGGGTTAAATAACCCGAAAAAGTGTATAATCTGACACCTCATCACTAATTTATTGCAAAGCGGCTCATTCCCTCCACTTTCCACTTGAAGAATCATCTCATCCGCTAATTTTGCTAACTCTCTAACCGTGAACTCACCATCTTCGCCAAGCAACCATCTCTATTTATCCCTACAATTATAATGCACAACAACATTTTGCACCACATTTAGAAGATCATCAAGCTCCCTACTAACTCTCCCTCTAATACTTCTACTCCAATCCCATTCCCAACACCACATATCATTAACCCACGACCCCTTATCCTACACGCTACCCTCCTTTCTCCTATCTAAATGATAAAGCCTAGGAAATCTATCACATAGCCTCCGATTATCCACCCACCTATCTACCCAAAACCTAATATCCTTCCCGTCTCCAAACACCTCAAAACAAGACGAAGAAAAATCTAACCCCATTCTATCTATCTCCTTACCAATCCTTACAATATCACTCCACACACCACCACCAGATACCCTCACCCAATGTCCTAACATCACCCAACCCTCTACTATTACCATGAATGCTTTAATCACCTTAACCCATAAACTCCCACCCTCTAACCTAAATCTCCACCACTACTTACCTAGTACAGCTAAGTTTTTGGCCCTTAATGACCCAATATTAAGCCCCCCATCCCCAAACGAAGCAAGAACTGAATCCCATTTAACCCAAGAAAGTTCCCCCCCACCCTAAAAGAAATTTTTTCTAATTCTCTCAAGACTTTTTATAACACTCAAAAGCACGCGAAACATAGAGAAATAATACAATGGCAAGCTACCTAGAACTGATTTTACCAATGTTAGACGATCCCTAAATGACATCGTTTTTGCTTTCCAATCCGCAAGCCTTTTTTGAATTTTTCCACCACGGGATCCCATGCATTCACCCGTCTCATGTTCTCACCAATTAGAAGACCCAAGTACATAAACGAAAATTCCCCGATGCCGCACCCCATCCATCTCGCCATATCATATCCCCCTCGTTGACTTCTATACCGTAAATCTTACTTTTATTATAGTTTACCTTTAGACCGGATACCTCTTCGAAACATTTGAGTATGCACATGAGAGTTTTAGCATTCTCTTTATTCCATTCTCTAAAAAATATAGTATCATCCGCGTATTGTAAGTGGGAAACCGTGACATTATTTGTTCCTACAACAATACCTCTAAATATGCCTTTCTCCACCGCTTTGGTAACAATCACATTTAAACCCTCCGCCGCCAAAAGAAATAAAATAGGTGATAAAGGATCACCTTGTCTAACACCCCTCTCTAAACCAAATTCCATTGATGGAGAGCCGTTTACCAATATGGACATAGATGCTGACCTAAGACATATTTCTACCCATTTACACCATTTTTTTCTGAGCCCATTCTTTTCATTATATCTAATAAAAATCTCCAATTAATTTCATCGTACACCTTCTCAAAGTCCACTTTGAATATTAGGCCATTTTCTTTATTTTTCTTTAGAAACTCCATTGTTTCGTTTGCAATAAGAACACCATCAAGAATATGCCTACCTTTTATGAATGCGTTCTGAACTCCCCCCAACATTCCCCACCACTCGTTTCACCATTTCCGCTAACATTTTTGTTATAATCTTGTAATAACAACCGATGAGACTAATAGGACGGAAATCACCAAGCCCTATCGGGTCCGCCACCTTAGGAATAAGGGTGACGAATGATGCATTACACCCCTTCGATATCTCCATACTTTCCCAAAACCACTCAATCACTCTTAATAATTCTGTCTTAATGAACTTCCAAGTTTTTTTTAATGAACTTGAAATTAAATCCGTCTGGTCTCGAGGCTTTATCCCCACCACATTTACATATTGCTTCCCACACTTCCTTTTCATTGAACTTCTCTTCCAAACTTTAAGCTTCCACCGCCGATATTTTCTCAATCTTGTTACTACAGAATATCGGCTGTGTCACCCCTATGTCAGAGAATAAATCTCTTAATGTCTAGCCATCTCTTCTTTTATAACCTTAGGATCCTCGCACCACACCCCGTTCACCATAAGCCCTCTTAAGTTACATTTGTTGTTCCTCCTATTTACGTATGAATGGAAAATTTTTTAATTTTCATCACCTTCTATGTCCCACCTTATTCTCGGCTTATTCTCGCTTTTTGTCAAAGCATATTACCATATTCTCTTTCTTTATCCTCTCATTGTTTTCTAGCCTCCATCCACGACCCTCTCTCATTGTCGCTTAATGTCCTCGAACCCGCCTCTAATTCCCATCTCATTGCTTCATTTCTCAATTTTCTCTTTGTGGCTGTCAAATCTATCCTTACACCATACCCTAAGCGTTGCCTTGACGTTTTTTAACTTATCCTAAAATATACAATCTGAACGAATAATTCTTACGTATTTCTTCTACGCTTCCTCCACTACTCGCATAAAATCTGGTTCATCCATCCAGACATTAAAGACCCGAAATGGCTTAGGACCAAAATCTAATTTGACATCCTTTAACACAATAGGACAATGATCTGATAACTTTCTATCCAATGCAATGACTGATAGGTTATCCCAAAGATCATTAAACTTCTCATTCAATAAGAATCGATCTAGTTTGCCAAACTTCATACCATCATCGCTAACCCTAGTGAATTTCCTCCCCCATTAGAATCTCGATTAACCTCATATCATTAATAAAATCATTAAACTCTATCATTTCCTTAGTATTCACCTGGGAATAAAGTCTATCATCATTTCTCCTGACCACGTTTAAATCCTCGAAGATACACCATGCGCCATTCCATCTATTCCATAATCTAATAATCATTTCCCATAACGATGTCTTTTGTCTACTCACGTGTGGCCCATAGACACAGACCAAAAACACATCCTCATTCTTCCCTTTCCAATACCCTTTTACTGCTATAAATCTCTTGTCCCTAATCGCCTCTTTACACGTAAATACTCTCGTATCCACATTACTATTATACCCCCTGAATTCCTATTTGCAGGCAGTTGTGAGTATTCGAATCCTTGCCCACCCCATATGTCCTCAACCCACATATCATCTACTATACCACATTTTATTTCTTGAAGACCAATAACATCCGGTCGTTCATCCCTAATGATCGATCTAATCCAACCTTTTTTTCCACTATCCCCCATTCCCCTTACATTTATAGAAATCATCTTCATATTAATAAAATTTAAAAAACAACAAAAACAAATTACCACTATTATGCCTGCTTAGAAGCAGACATGCCGACCTCATTCTTGTCCACCTCGATCCCCAAACTACCACCACATACTGTCTCTTTCCCTTCTTTTCCAACTCATACCAGGAGACCCCAATCATTTCACCGATTTCCTTAACTTGTTCTATGCATTTGTTACACCTATTACTATCTATTTCACCCTCCTTACAACTTCCAAAATGAAATACCTCATTGCTCTCGCTTTCCACATCATATTATTCTTTATACACATCTGAAACCCCTTTTTATTTTCTCCTAATCCATCCACCCTTGTTTTTCTTGCCATAGCTATTGCTTTCTTGACACTCCTCCTTCCTATTTTCTTCTTATTCTCAATGTTTAACCCATTCGTTTTTCCTTGATTGAAATTCATCTCGAGCTCATCCCCTTTGAACATCTTCTCATAATTAGCCTTTCTTTTTTTTCTTAGCATATCTCCACCACTCCCCATCGAACTGGCAGGAGACACTTCTCTTTTTTCTCTTCTATTCCATAAACTATCTTGTTCCAACTCATCATTCCTCACTTCGTCTGCTATGTTATTCCTCTTTTGTGATTTAGATACTCCTTTTTTGCCACTGATGTTATTACTAATCTTTGGGCCACTTGCATTATTGTCTTCAAGCCCACATGATTTATCACTAGCATTACATGGCCCATTCGACTTATCCACCCAAGAGTCCCCAACCAGCCCAATACCATTACCAAAAGGCCCAATACCATTCTTGTTTGGCATGTTAATATCCTTCACAACTGTGCTATTAATGTCCACTAGAACTTCACATTTTTTTGACTCCACATTTATATCATTCTCATCATTACATTTGCCTCCTTCCTTCTTTTCATTCGTCTTAATATTATGTTCCCCATATAACCTTTGTGCTTCCTCATTCACCGTATTCTTGGAACTATCATAATCACCTTTGAAAGTCTCGTCCACCCTTGTTTCCCCCGAGAACCTTGATCCTTCATCTTCTCTGGCATTCCGTCCATCAGGATCTGATATAGGTTTGTTGCCACCATCATATCCTACCTTTAACCCGCCTCCTTCTTCGTCATCACTAGACCCATCATCCTCACTGTTAGGCTCCCCATCCTCATCATCATCTTTGTCGTCTACTTGCATATCATTGTATTCCAATGGGTTTTCTTTAACACCTTCTTTTATATTCAAGTTGGTAATATCCCTCATTTCCTATACCGCAATTACCTTGTGCGTTATTCCTTTCACTATCACATTGAGATCTTCACTTATCAACCCCTTGTTGAACGTGTGAATATTTACCCTTGCAAAAACGGTGTTTTGGTTTCCTTCTAATCTGCAGTTATGTAACCCTATAATTGTGCCATGCAACGCTGCGACTTTTTTTTAAATATGCATTCTCCTCAACAAGAGATCCTCCCTTATCAACCCCTTGTTGAACGTGTGAATATTTACCCTCGCAAAAATGGTGTTTTGGTTCCTTCCAATCTGCAGTTATGTAACCGCATAATTGTGCCATGCAACGCTGCGACTTTTTTAATTATGACTTCTCCCCAACAAGAGACAAGCACCCTAAGAATGGTGATCCGTGTTATCCTCCCTGATGTTCTGTGGAAACTGTCACCCCTCTTCAGATTATATAACCACCTCCTCATTCCATGATCTTTGTTAGTTAAAACGTTTGACGCCATATCTTCATTCTTCAGCATAACCATGACTTCAAGCCCTCCTAGCAGTTTTATCTCAAACTCTCCCAATCCTTATTCCTTGAATAAATCTGATAGGCTCGATAGGAAACACGACGCTTTCACCTCCCCCACTACTCCTACTAAGTATCGTGCTATTAACCTCATCATCTTAGACCTTGATGGTTCTCAACGGCCCCTTCACAGCCCTATCCGTAGGTAACCCTTCCTTGCCAACATGCTGACCATCCCTATCATTCGATATCTTTTCCTTGAACACACGCTCACCGTCCATACCTTTCGACACCTTTTCCTTATACTTCACATCACCATCCTTATTATTTCCTCCATTGACCACATCCACAAATCTGCAGTTATCCATGTTATACATATTTGTTTCGTGCCAATATCTTCCACCATTGTTTGAGTTTTTGAAAGTGTTCTCCTGTTTAAAGATACCGCCTCGATCCTACATTCCTATTGTTTCTTTTGTCATATGCCACAAATATTTTCAATCACTCCTCGCCAATCTTGATCTTCTTAAGTTGTCCCAGTAAACCCTCAACATCCCTAATAAATTTGTAGCATACAAAACCGTACCTCTGCCCATTTCAAAGTCGCCTTTATGCCATGAACATGTCAAACACGGTACCATATTTCTTGAAGATCATCCATAGTCTGCCCATTCCCCGTTCTTCTGAGAAGTTGAAGAACATAAACGATATCGCAAAGTTACATTTTCCACCGGCGTAGTTAGTTCCTAGTTGCTTGCCATTGTATTGCCCTCTAGATCCAACGTGCCCTATCCTCACTGTTATCCCAAAACATATAAGATCCAAACACAACAATAAGCTACCCAATACCCGTATTAAGCACACGAAATAAGTAGAAAGGTAGAAAAAAGATGGAAGAATATTAGATTAAGAAAGGAGAGAGTTTGGTATGATTACACCTAGAAAAATGCAACCAACACCTTCTCCATGTGTGGAGAGGGTCCTATTTATACCCCTTGCCTACATATTGGTGTATGGGCTTCTAGTTTGGGTCGGGCTTGGCTTGTCTTGGGCTTTGAGCCCGAAACACAGATAATATTAGCTTAAAGTCCAAGCTTGTTAATCCTGACTAGCCTATTAACAACACTAATTATGACTAAGACGACCGATAACATTCTTGTTCGTCTTATATAAAAATAAGGCTAACAATCTCCCATAATGTTGAAGTCTTCTTTGATCTCCCCAACGTTGACATTCTTGATGGAGGTTATCTTGATTTGATTTTATCTTCCCCAATGTTGAAGATATGACATTTGAGCTTTGCCTTCTTTGGTCTTGTCTTTGTCTTTTATTATTTGTAATGACTTTGTTCATTCATGTTTTAGACGACCGATAACAATCTTTCGGTGTTGTGTAGGTGATTATGATCTTGAGCCTTCATCTTTTGACTTTAAGTTCTTGAGATCTTTCATCTTGCATCATCTTCTTGACTTGAATCATCTTGATTTGACTTTCTTGATCAACTTGTTCTCTTGACAGACATACTCATACTTATTGCATTCTTGTTTAACTTATATGAACATAAGGCTAACAATCTCCTAAAAATACGATACTTGATTTGAATTTAAAGATCTTTGAGGTAGTTTAGGATCAACACTCTTGATGCTAACTGATTGACTTTTAGAGCTCGAGTATGAGTATGTGGTAATGAATTCGACTTCGCTGGTACATGGTTGCAACACCGACGCTTAAGTCTGCTTTTAAAAGGTTAGTGATAAACAACAGATATGGACGGAAGTGTCTTTGTCACTTCGTCAAATACGATTGCAATAACCACGGTTCCCTGTTAATTAGTATAAATAATGCTTGTGATCAGATATAATTCATATGAATCTTCTTGACATGGTTTCGTAGCTGTATTAGCCGTTCTCGTTACCGGTGCGTCTCAAAGCAGACAACACGATAAGAGTGAATCAGATATTTACTATCTTTCTAATTAAGTCGTTAATTCATTTACTGAACCAAATTGATATCCAGTTAGCACAAGCTTGATTCATATAGAATCTTGCAAGTCACCTACCGCAGAGATGTTTGAGGTTGACCCTGGAAGGATTTCCATTCGTCACTATGAATACTAGAGAGTATCACTCTGAATGTTCTGGCAAGATCTCAAGGATAATGGGTAGGACTCTTTGATACCAAATGTTATATTGATGAATAACAATTTGTATTTTGACATTGTGTTCTAATGAGATTTATTTTGATCTCTCTTGGCTCTAGACTTTATTTGTGCACTTTGGTTTTAGTAATTAGAGGCTGGAGCTGACTGCCACCTATTCAATATTAACAATCTCGGAGTGAGATGTCAATAGATAACGTATGTATCTCCATGAAAAATGAGACAAGTATCTGTTGAGAGAAACTTGAATGGCCGGGAAGGGTTGTGCATTGCATCACTGGGTCCATGACGGATTTCTTCAATACCAACAATCATCTTTGTGAAAACTGATAGATTATGTATTGACCCGGTTTCTGCCTAAGTTGTGTAGAGGGCTGCTTTGTTTTCACCCTTTATCCATACTTTTCTTTTTCATTTTTCAACCCCTTTAATGCTTACCAAGACGTCATCACTAACACCTTGTTGTGGTTGTTCCAGTGTTAGCTCAACCTTAGTCGGCATTTTTCCCTTATTCTCATTCATCTCCAATCATACCTAAGGACTGCTATTTCTAACTATGGATTGTCCTTGGGTAGATCCCTCTGGTTTTGGTTGGATCATAGGACTTATACCTAACCCTAACCACCTTATGACTTCATCAACGTCGTGATATTAATTGGTTGTTGGGTATAGAGATCGAACCATAAAAATTTTGTTACAGACATTTTTAAATACCCCCTACATATGTGCTCTGAGATTCGAAATTGTTTTGCACATAAAGGAAAGAGTTGCACTTAGAGTCTTAAAGATCACATTCTTCTTTATCACATTTTAATAACATTTTCTCCCCTTATTTTAAATAATAAAACATTTAGTATTTGAAATACCAATTGATTAAAATTTATGACATGAAAAAAATTCCATGGGGAGAAAAATTATACCATGATATTGCATGAATTTCTTTTTCTGATAGCTCCCCTTCAACATAGTATGTGGGATACCATTAATTTTTAAAACTTGACATTACAACGAAAAAAATGATATGACACCACAAATATGTTGAAGACGGAGTGAGATGCCTTAGTGAACAATGTATGTTATTAATTGACACTATAATTTCCACATTTTAATTTCATGAAATGTTATTGGATACATAAAATTGACATTTATGAGATGTACCCAAAAGACAAAGAGAAAGAGTGGTAGAATTTAAAGAAGCCCCAAACAGGGAAGTGGGCAGGGTAGAAAGAAATGCCGAAGGTGGAAGGCCTTCAAAACCTGGAGCGAATAGGAATAAAGGCCAGGGTGTTAATCTCCCCTTGCTTTTGGCAGCCCACCTCGAGTGAAGCAAAATAGCTAGGCTTTGCCATCTTCCTTGACCTCCATATACGGAGGCCACCAGCCTTCGACTAACATAGGGGGAAATCTCCCCCTAATGGTACTCATCTCTCACATAATGCTCAACCTTTCATACCGAGTAGTTTACATCCACCTAATGGACCTATACCTGCCATGTTAACCCTTACTCGTAATCATTTATAAGTGTCATTAATGGGCAACCTCCGAATTACCCCCTCATGTTTAGAATGGTAACCCCTCTTTTGGGGGAGTCACAAACCAATACCTGCAAGGAGGGTACATCCCATAGGCCTTTACCAACAGAAATATGCCTCCATGTAGTGGACCCGTGTACCCAACGACCATCCCTCCGAGTAACTATCTCTTCTATGCATAACCTATGTACGCACAATTAAGTGTGTCAGCATACCCAAACATAAACCCCGCGGGTCTATTTACGGACCCAACCGGTTGTGTAACCACATTCGTTCGCTGGATTGAGGATTACCCTCTTCCTGACGAACTAAAAATGCCTTCTTACGTGGGTTCATACGATGGAAAGGGAGATTCGGATAACTACCTATACCTTTTCGAAGGGGCTATCTGCATGCAGAAATGGGCAATGCCCATAGCCTGCCACATGTTCATGTACACCCTCAAAGATTCTGCCAGAATATGGTGGAATAGCCAGAAGGCAGGTAGTATCCTTAATTATGAGGATTTAAAGGCAAAATTTCAGTCACACTTTAGCCAGCAAAAGAAGTTAACGAAAACACACCTGACGGTACACAACATAAAGCAAAGAGAAGGCGAAATCACCAGAGCTTTCGCATGCGTTACACAAATAATACTTTGCATATTTTGGGGTTATATGAAGACCAGCGTATTTCTGTGTTTGTCCATGGACTAAGAACAAGGAACCTAGTGGAGTTTCTCTCTACAGACCTTCCCACTACTTACAAAGGTCTGATGGAGAAGACTTACACTTGGATTAAAGCAAGGGAAGTGGCCACTAACGGGGATCCAAATGATCGAAGGGAGGGTTTCGACAGGTCTAAGAAAAACTCTCCTTAGGACAACAATAGAGAGCAGAAAAACAGAAATAGGTTCTCCCCATACCGAGGAACCAACCATGGGCTACTCTTTAACCTGTCCAAAATCCTGAGAGAGATCCTAGCTACAGAGAAAGTTAAAAATAATGTCAAACAACCTCCACGATTGACCGGAAACAAATGGTCACAGGACAAGACCAAATACTGCCACTTCCATGAAGATTATGGACATGACACAAATTAGTGTCGGGAACTAAGACACCAAATAGAAGAAACAGTGAAATCGACACAACTGGATCATCTAGTGAAGGGAATAAAAAGGGAAAGGCAAAAGTGTCTGACACCTAATTGGGTGAATGGAAGAAAGGAGAAAAGGACAAAGAACCTATTGAAGCTCCTATCTTTATGATAAGCAGGAGAGATCACAACCCAAAAAAGAGATCCATAAAAGAAAACTATAGCGAAGTCAGGGAAATTACATTCCCACCACTCTCTAATATCCACTCCTCGAAACCTGTTATCATAAAAGCTTGGATATTCGGGAGACAAGTAAACAGGGTGTACATGGATAGCAGAAGTTCGTGTGAAGTTATCTACGAAAATTGTTTTCTGAAGTTAAAGCCGCCCATCATGTCCCTCCGAGTAGATTCGAAAACCTCCCTCGTCGGTTTTTCAGGGGAACATTCCAGGCCTCTAGGGGAAGTACCTTTAGAGATCACAATAGGAGAGAGTCATTTCACAAGAACTGAGATTCTCAACTTTGCCATTGTAAGATCCAACTCCCAACACAATCTATTGTTGAGAAGAACTGCTATACAACGAATGGGCATCGTGGTATCCACTATTCACGGGGCTATAAAATTCCACACTCCTAGAGGAATCGGCATCGTATTTTTAGAATATGATTTATACAAAAAAGAAGAGGAACAGGAGAAGTCAAGAGAAGCACCTAACAAAAACATGAAGGGTATACTCATCTGTGTGGATGCCAGAGAAAGAATTACTGTAAACGATAAATACCTGGAGCAAACAATTGTTATAGGAAGACAGCTACCAACCATTACTAAAATGAAGTTGCGGGACCTCCTAAGGGCAAACGCCGATGTCTTCGCGTGGACCTATGCCCATATAACAGGGATCCCAAGAACCATAATATTAAGAGGAAAGCCCTTCAACACTGAGCATAAAATGAACGAGTTCAAGCACATAGAACCGGTTAAACAAAAGAAAAGAAGTCTGGCACCAGAAAGAAATGAAGCAATCCGTGTCATAGTCAAAGAACTTACGAAGGCCAACATTCTGCGAGAAGTCAAATATCAGACGTGGGTATCGAACCCTGTTATTATGAAAAAGGATGATGGAATATGGAAGTTGTGCGTAGATTTCATGGACGTAAACAAGGCATGTCCAACAAACCATTACCATCTACCATCAGCTGATCAAAAAGTAGAAGATCTCTACAGATTCAGACTAAAATGTTTCCTGAACGTATACAAAGGATATCACCAAATCCCTATGGCTGAAGGAGACAAAGAAAAGACGGCCTTCTTCACAAGAGAAGGGGTATTCTGTTACAAAAGACTACCTTTTGGCTTGAAAAACGCAGGTGCCACATACCAAAGACTAATTGACAGGGTCTTCGGCGATCAATTAGGGCGTAATCTTGAAGTCCATGTCGATGACATAGTCATAAAAAGTGATTCTGAAGAAGACATGCTCATCGATATCAAAGAAACCTTCGAGAGATCAACCCAAATAAAAAGGAAGCTTCATGATACTCAACAAGGGAAGACAATGGGAAGAGTTTTTCAATTGACTGCTAAGAATGCTTGAGACACTCCGTATTAGCTAGAAGATAATAAGAAAGCATGTGATGCTTAGTAGTAGCTTTGAGATCTTTATTAGTGATTCTGAATTTTCGTTTTTTTTTTTAATTTCTAAGTTCGGTCTATTTTTGTTGAAACTTATGCTCTTATTTTTTTTATTGCAAACATTCTTGGTTGAATTTTTTTTAGTTGCATAATAAGTCATAAGATTTTGGAAAGAACACTATATGATGTCAACGTATCCAAGTCCTTTTCTTTAGTGTAAATTTTGGGGACAAATTTTTTTTTAGGAGGGTAGAATTGTAATACCCGGAAATTTTATATAATAAAAAAAATTGTGGCTTCTTTATCTTTAGTAACTAGATATAAAATCTAACAAAAGTCTTAAGGGTAGTATTTGTATTATTACAAAATAAATGGGCTTAATATCCAATATGCCTTTTTTTTAAAAAGAAGTAAACGTGGTTAAGTGGTAAAGCTAGATATGGTTACTAAACATGGGAATTTTACGAGATTCTTGGGCCCAAGTAGGTTCTTAAATATCAAAAATCATATCATTAAGCCAAAAAAAAAAAACCTAATGTGAGAGGTAGAGAGATACCGGAAAAGAGAACAACAACAGCCAGGAGGTACGAAGTTAGAACGGCAGTTAATAGTGGAACGAAGAAGAAGCACTGTGTTCAGGTCCAATAGTTCGGGTTTAGGATTCGACTTCGCTTAAGGTAACCATCATTCCAAATTTTTAATAACACATCGTACGTAGGGGTTAAGGACGTAGGACATAATGGTTCGATCGAGTTTTCATGTGGCGTTCATGTGTTCTTAGTAAATTGTATTTTTTTACCGTTGGAAACGTAAAGTCGGGATTTCGTAGTAGTAAGTTTAGTAACATGATTTTTATTAGCACGTTTCATTAATGTTACATTGATGATATTGTCGTCAAGTATTATGTTAAAACTAGTGAAAGACTTCTTAATAGTTAAATGGAAATCAATGGCATGTATATAAGTGGTTTCGTAAGTTGAAGTAGCAAGGAACAAGATGGCTTATAATATATAGAAGTTTATCATTGTTTATTTTAAAAGAGAAGAAAAAGAACAGGTGGTGAGCAGATGTTTTGTACAAAGTTTTGCATACATGTAGATATGCATATTGGAATAAAAGTATGTTTTTTTTAAATTATGCTGGTAAATATATAATTGTGTAGATTTGTAAAGTGGATCCAAGAGTAATGTATTCAGTAGTTGCATTTCTAAAGAACAGTTTAAATGCTGCGTTTTTTTTCATACAAATTTTAAGATGTTAAAGTCATTAAATGGGGTTCAGTATTAGAAACTCGATTGATCAATTAGTAGTCCTACGTAGATAAGTGCTATAGTGGCGTTATGTAAAAGCTTAGCAGATATTATTGACGTTTGTAGGAACAGATTTAGCAAGTCAAGAAAGCTAGTCAAAGTGCAAGGTGAGTTTTCATGTGCTTTTTTTTTAAAATTGGGTTATACTTTTTATGGAATAGATACTATCATGCAAACTTGTTTAAATAATCATTATTTGCTGCGTAATTTGGATGTTTGATTATAAGTGAAATTGTAAAATTTGATATGTTCATATAAAGTGGTGTTATTAGATGTATATGGAGTATCGTGGATATATGTGGAACCGTTGGAATAATGATAGATGTTACCTGGTAAGAGCAAACAAGGTCGGGTTTGCCACATTAAAAGACGAATATATTGTAAGAGCAAACAAGGTCGGGTTTGCCATTTATAAAAAGAGAAAATACTGTAAGAGCAAACAAGGTCGGGTTTGCCATGAAAAGCGATTTATTTTATTAGTAAAGAATGTTCGTATATCTTAGATAGTTGGAACCGTTAAACCGAACGAAAATGTGAATAGTTGAAATATGATGTATCGTGATATAAGTTGAACTGTTGGTTTATATATATTATTGATAATTAAATCGAATAAGGATATGTTTTAACTGAATAGCATTTATGTGAATTTAACAAATTGCATGATTGTTTTACAAGGTTGTAATTTTTGAAAATGTGTTTGGATTATATACGTTGTTTTGTACGTGAAAACCATGAATTCTCACTAGGCCTTTGGCTGACCCAAAACTCTTTTTAAATTTTTGCAACCCAGATGAGCTGATTTAGGAATCAAGAGACTTTTAGGCCTGATATTTATAGAACTTCATAGAGATTATTTGGTGCATTGATGATCTCTGAAGCAAGTAGACGATTTCGCTGAGGATAAGGTATAATTAGAAGGTATATTGAGGGTTTAACGGCTCTGAAAAGCGGGTTGTTACATATCAAAAATTCCCCCAATGTTCAGGAATATATTAGAAAATCCAAGTAAAAGTACGTCGGTCACCTCCCCGTGTTAAATCTAGCATAGGTAATCTCGTTAGTCTTAGTTTTAATCGTTTTAGTTACGCGTACGACTTTTGGTGTTGGGCCGACTTCTACCCACTTGTTAGCCCACTCATGGCCCATTTTAGTGGCCCCAAAACACATGTATAAATACCCCTTATCCTCATCCATGAGGAAGGGGTAAGTTTGTTCATTTTTATCTAAAACTACTAGTGTAGTGTATATTGTATGAGATTGATATCTATTACACATGATAAAGGGGATCTCTGCCCTTGGGTCTTGTATGTGGGAAAAGACAAACACATAAAAATTTGGGTGGTGAAAACACACAGAGATACACACAAATGCCTTCAATCTAGGGAAATCAAACACTGCACTTACAAATTCTTGTCTTAGAAGATATTTGATTAAGTCAGGGTTAATCCAGAGATCCCAGTTAAGGAAGTTCAAGACCAGCTCTAGCATGACTTAAAGCTTCAGATATCTATGAGAAAATCTTTCAGAGTCGAAGCTAAAGCTGAAAGAGAGATTAGAGGAGATCACGTTTTGTAGTATTCTATGCTTAGAGACTATGTTGTTGAGTTATAGTCTATAAACCTTAATACCACTGTTAAGATTGTAGTTGAAAGGATTACTGATCCTTTGTTACCTACTAGGGTGTTTCAGAGAATATATGTTTGTTTTGGAGCATTAAAACTGGGTTTTAGGGACTACAAAAGAGAGTTGTTAGGCTCAGATGGTGCTTTCATGAAGGGGCCATTTGCAGGCCAAGTATTGGCAGCTGATGGACTTGATTTAAACAATAGAATTTACCCATTGGCCTTGATAAGTGTAAAATACACATATCCATTTGTACCTAAAAAGACTCAATTAAACCCAAAACAGACCAAAAATGGCAAAAATATGCTTGTATTTGTGTTTTGTGTGTGCAGGTATGGATAAGTCAAAAATCACAAGAAAACAATCAAAAGCGAGCAAGCACGGACACGAGAATCAGAAGAGTACAAAGCCGAAGCCCCAAAAGCCTAGCCAATTTCCTTTTGTAACATCTACAAGGGCCAATCTTGCAAATTCTGAAAGTTATTTATAACTTGAAAAAGGGAAAAAGAAGAGAAGGGCCAATTATGCAAACTTCCCAAACTCCAACAGTTTTAACTGTCGAAATAAGGGCGCCAAAGGTGTTACTGTTCACCCATCGTCCCGAAAGTTACCATCCAGTCAAAAACAAAGGGGTTTCTCAAATTAAAGGGCTAGATGGTCAATTAAGGAGCTCATAAGCACAAATGAAGGGACAAATCAGTCTTTATCAAAGGATTACTTAACTTCTCCCAATCAAGGGCCACGTCAACAATGGTGAAAGCACAAATTTAAGTGGGTTTTTGTGCTAAACTACTCACAAAAGAAGCACAAACGTCACATCAATGGAATGACACGCTGGCAATCCTCAGGTGTCCACAGCTCAATCCAACGGCCACAATAGAAGCTCAAATGATTGAAGAAATGATTGGCCAGGATTAAAAGATTGGAGAGCAATTCAAGAGGGTCTGGAAGCTTCAGCTTGGCACTATAAATAGGCCTCATTCTCACACACACAAACAGTCTTCTTTTTTTTAATCTAGTTTTTTATGTAATTTTTAGTAAGCTTAAATTTGTATTTTTCTTAAATGTAATTTTCCTTTTTCAAGTAATGTAATCAGTTTCTTTAATTAATGAAATTCAGTTTTTAGTATTCTCAATCTTATTTTCTAAGCTCTCATTTTAAGTCATAAGCTCTCTTAATAAGCCATATTGTCTCAATAAGCTAATAAGCTCATTTAAAGCTCTTTCAGTCTATAAGCTGAAATAGAGCTATTTAAATTCAGTATTAATCTTACTTAAACCTTAAATTAGTTTAATCTTACATGGATCTAGTTGGATTAGAGCTTTTGGAAGGGGATCTTAACTTGGAAGAGATCCCAAGGATTTATACTCTAGCTTATTAATAAGCTAGGGAGCTTGTAGCTGCCTTTATTGGTCCTCTTGTTTAGCTAGAGGAGTTTGTAAGTTTCTCTTTAATTTCCTTTAATTCTAGCTTTAAATAATGATATTATTGCTTTCTATACTTAGATCTGCTTATTTGCTTATTCTCTTTGCTTATTAGTGCTTATTTTAGTATAATTTAGCTTAATAATCATAGTTGTTTATCTGTTTTTGATTAAATTAGTTTAGATCTTAGTCTTTCATATATTTGTCTTAAAAACCTCTAAAAAACCAAAAATATAGTAAAATAGTTTATATCTTAGATTAAGGCTTATTTAGTTGTTAAGATTTGTTAATTAAGTTTGTTTTAAGCTAGTTTTTATCTGGTATTTAGTACTTGTTCATTAGATTTCTCTTAAAAAGTTTTTCTTAAATCTGTCATAATCTAAAAGGGGTGTTTGGTTTAGTGCACTCTTGAATTGCACTAGCAGTACTAACATAAGTTAGTACTGCTGAACCTTTACACTACCAGTACTAACCTCAGTTAGTACTGTTAGCTTAGATTTTAGCTTGCTAAAAACCAGTAGGATTAAGTTTAGTTATAGCTTATTATAGATTTAATCTTAGTTTTCATTTTCTAGCTTATTTCATTGCTTGTTTTGTTATCAAAAGTCGAATTGCATCAGCAGTGCTTTCACTTGAAAGAACTGCTGAACTTTTACACTAGCAGTACTAACCTCAGTTAGTACTGCTGTGTTCTTAGCTTAATTTGGATAGATAATTTTAAGGTTTAGCTTGCCAAATTCAGTAGGAGTTAAGTTCTAATATAGCTTAATATAGTTCAAGTCTTTAATTTTGTTTTCTAGCTTATTGTCTTAGCTTATTTTGCTGTCAAAAGTCATAAAAAACCTTAAAAAGCCAAAAACAGTACTTAGGATTTAAAATTGTTAATTTAGCTTATGGGTCTAGATTTTATAGCTTAATTAGATGGATAATAAGTAGATTAATAAGTCCTCAAAGTTTTAGAGTCCAGTTTAGCTTTTTTAAATGTTTTTAGCTTATTTGGATTTTGAGTTCCTTGCTTATTTCCTGAGTTTGCTTGTTTCATGCTTAAGTTCAGTAGTTTAAAAGTACTTCTAAGATAAATTTCTTTGCATTTTTAGATTAAGCACATCATAAGCTTTCTAGATCATTCTTCCTTTTTCATTTTGAGCTTACTTTGAGTTTCTTATAGCTTATTTTCTAAAATCAAAGGTTAAGCCTTCCTTTCTGAGGTCAGTTTAGAAATAAGCTCTTTCAGAGCTTATCTTTGAGTTTCAGACTATAATGCTTTTGTTAAAGTTGTTCTCCCTAGCTTCCTTTACAACTTTGCTCTTTTAAGTTTTTAGTGATAAGCACTTTTAGAATTTAAGCGTATATTTGGACTTAGTTTGTTATCGGGGTTAGTCGTTAGGGACCATTCCTGTAATTTTTCTATTTTAATTGTTTTCCAGTTAATCCTTGCCCGTTAAATGTTTTAGCCCGTTAGTCCTCAAGTCTTTTTCACAGTTAGTCTAAAAATTAGTTTTTAATTAGTTTATTAAGTTTTAATTAATAGTCAGGAATAGGTTTTAATCAGCTTAATTAAACATTTATAAAAAGATAAAAAAAAATTAGGGCTTTTTATTTTAAATAATTTTCGGCACTTTTTCTTTAGTGAAATTTTAGGGTTAAGTTTTAGTCCATTTTGCTTAATAAATTGCTTTTCCGTATTTGTTTAATTGTTCAATTTAATTTAATTTTTCAAATCGAATATCTTTGCTTCATTCAAATCAGGATCCGAACCTAAACGTGGTTTCAATTTCACTAGTCATTGGGGATAACGACCCGGGTGATCATACTTACCCGGTTAAACATACGTATTTTATATTATATTATATATATTTTTGAGAGTGAATTTTATCAAGGGAAACTTGGTAATTTTCTTAATTACTCTTTTAAGATACTATATTTTATATATATTTTAGGTACGTAAAACTACGAATCATGCAAAACAAGTACCCGTGCATAGCAACGGGATTTTATAACAGCAAATAGTTGTGGTGATAAGAAACAAGTTTATGGGTTATAAACGAAAAATAATAAAAGTTTGAGGATTTGGTGATTAAACATAATGTTCTAAAACCCAATTCGGCCTGGCCGATTCAACTGGCTGAACCGGATATGGTCCAAAAAATGGGTCAAATTGAACCAGGTTTTATATTTTCAAACCCGGTTAGACACGTCGGGTTTGAAATAACCTGAGTCAACCTGGTTTTTAAGACCCAGCGGGGTAGACCCGGTGGTCGAACTAGTTAAACCGGTAACCCGATGACTTGGTTGGGTCGATTAGAGACCCGGTTTTTTAAAACAGTGATTAAACACTATTTAAACGGAATAAAAATTATATAAGTTATATCTACAGTCAATTTGCCCCAAGCTCGGAGCAACAAAAAATGTTCTCTGGCATACCACGTGCCCATCCCTTATGAAAAATGGACATAAAAAAAGGAAGATACATCATCAAAACTAAACCCCAAAAGGGGCATCAATAGCTTCTTCACTAGTATCCGGGGCAGTAACAAGAAAACTTAAGGAGGAAGAAACTATCTTTCTCTCCAATAGAGAGAGCAACAACAACATCATTAGGACCAAAGGAAACACGCTCCGGTCCCAAGGCCAAGGACGACCCAACATCTTCACCAATTGTATGAGAAACACCATGCAAAAAAACATTTCCTGGCTTATCATTAACAACACCATCTGCCATCTCATTATCTGGTGTTGGGATTAAAAGCTTCATAAGGCTGTTTGGAATTACTACTGCTCTTATCAAAGTTAGTGCTGCTCAAGAAGAAAGGCGATGCAAGACCTCTGGCTCTCCATCCCGTGACTAATCTTGTAGGCACCAGCTTATTTTCTTCGTTCGTGACAACGGTCATACCACCTTTTTTAGGAACACAATGGACCGGACTAACCCATGGACTATCCGATATCGGATAAATCAATCCCGCATCAAGAAGTTTTTCTACTTCTTTCTTGATGACGTCATGGATTTTAGGGTTAACCCTCCTTTGATGTTGCACTGAAGGTTTGGTAATCATCTTCTAAAATGATTTTATGAGAGCAAAATTCTGGATCTATGCTTCGGATATCAGAAAGATTCCAAGCGAGTAGCTTGTTTTTTCTCGGTTTTGTATAACTGTTAATATCGAGTGAGGTATTTTCAACTGGCTCAAATCTTATTGAAATAAAAGACTGGACGCTGTTTATTTTTCTCTAAAAACGCATGATCGAATGCGGAGGAACTCATTTAAGCCCGATCATCGGGAATTCTTCTTTTGGTTCAAGTGAAATTCTTTTAGTTCAACAAATATAAGATCTTTTGAAATCCGGTTGAGTAAATCCTTTGTTTTGGTGAAGTAATGATCACTGTTGAAAGTGCATCAAGAATGAGAAAAATGTCACCCTCGGATCATAGTATGTAGCATTGAAAACTGGTGAAACTGGCTCATCATCGATTTCTATAAAAGCATCGGCTTCTTCAAAGAGTAGAAAATCACTTTCATCAAAAGGAGTAAGTGTTGGAGATGAATTGGAAACAATCGGATCGAAGTATGGAGAAGGATTGTTGTAAGCAACTGAATAGAAAAATCCAAGTAACATCTTGTGAGTGATCTTCACAAGTGACATCAAGAGAACAACTTTCTTCAACGATTCCCAGATTGTTGTATGAAATGGAAAGTGCACCACCACAATTTTAAAGGGTTAACGAGAGTGATCATCATTCCTAAGATTAATCTCTCCTTGTAAACATCGTTTAAAGAATGATCCGTCCCTAAGAAAGGTCGCTCGAGGTATCAATGGTACTCCAGATCGGCTATAAAATCAAGAACAACGAAATCGGCGTGAAAGTAAAAACTCCCAACTTTGACAAAAACAATTATCAGCTACATCCGTGGTTGGTTTGGAAGATTGAACGGTCGGCTAATTCTAATTACCATTTTGTTTCGGTTAGTCCTGAGAAGTTGAAGCTTTTTCCAAATGGATAAAGGCATAGATTGAAACTAGCACAAATCGGCAAGAGCTAAGTAAACTATCAAACTCTGAAAAATCTCATTGAATGAGAAATCGACTGGGGATCACCGAGCTTTCTGGAAGCTTTTTTTAGGACAACCGCACTAACAATCTTCATTCAAAGGGCGTTATGGTTACTCAAACAACTTATCTTTTTAAAATTTAACCTCTTTTTGAACATCGGAGCAAATTTTTGGCATATGAATGATAGCATCCCGCGAAACTTTAGCTCAAAGTGAAATTACGAAGATTTCCATAAACTTTGAAGCTAGGATATCAACCTTTTCCACACAATCTTTTGTTTGTTTAGTCCTCGATGGGTAAGGCCAAAATTAGGTTTGGCTTTTGTTAGCAACGTAAGAAGCTCTTCGATTGGGTTCTTGTCTTATGGGTTGTTCTATGGACCAATGGAGGAGGTTTGATGTCTTCGTTTGCTCCGTAGCTCCCCGTATACCGTTGTCACTCACTTTCCTTTTCCACCACCGTCGGTGGAATCGGAGGTCCATCGTATAAACAACCCTATCAAATATGGGTACGAGTAGTAATGCTCTGGCTTCGTTCTAGTGTTTTTGGAAGGAATTGCTAGGTAAAGAACTTGAAGGTTTGGTTGGTATTTCCTAAATCATCAAACTTGGTGCAAAGAACTTGTTAACAAACCTTGTAACATTTGCCATTTGATTTTGCAATCCTTGATTTTGATTTTGCACATTCTTCAATATCGCATCATTTGCTTTAACGTAGCTTTCAAAATCCGTTTTCAAAACACTATTTGTTGGAGGTTGGTAAGGTAAAACTTGATTGATTGGTGGTTGATTGGTTGGTGTTTGGTATGGTGGAGCTTGATAAACTTGGTTTTGGTTGTTTTGACGGTTTTGATTAAAGTTTCCTCCACGGTTTTGGTTGAAATTAGAATTGGTTCCTTGGTATCGGTTTTGGTTGGTTTGGACATTCGGTTGATTGAAACCCGGTGGTTTCATTTGACTTGCCAAATTGGAAGGTTGGTTTCTTTGGAGAAAATTTCCAACGGCTGCGGTTTGTTGAAATTGTTGGATATTGTCATGAAAAACGGGAAAATCGTTTCCACCTCGAGTTAACGGACAAAGGTTAAAATGGTGATTTGATCCACAAGTGACACATACTTCCTCAACTGCTTTGACGGTTAAGTAGTAACAACTAAAGCTTTCATTTGATTCAACATTTGGTTCATCTTGATAGTCATTTTATCCTCGAGAGAAGCGGCTATTTGTTGCATATCGAAAGAATTATTAGAAGGTGAAGAATTAGAAAGAGGAGCATCCGTACTCACTCTTGAATCATTAGCACGACTTCTGGAGTAACGAACTTTTGACTTGCTTTCAATAATCGCTAATCCTTCTTGAGGCATCTTGTCTAAGAAATTGCCACCTGCTGCAGAATCTAAGGCATCTTGATCGTTTGAATTCAAAGAATTATAAAAAGTATCGAGTTGGTGGAGTTCCGAGAAGCCATGGTGAGGACATTGACGAAGGAGTCCTTTAAAACGTTCCCATGCTTCATTAAAGGCTTCGTTTGGTTTTTGATAAAAAGTAATGATCTCATTCCGATAGTAAGTGGTTTTTGAAGGTGGGAAGTATTGGTTTATGAATTTTGAAACAAGGTCGTCCCATGTGAGAATTGATCTAGGAGGTTCCTTGCTTACCAATCTCCTCGGGCTTCAACCGTCTAAGAAAAAGGAAAAAGCAAAAAGTTAATCGAAGTGTTCGGAACTTCTGGATGTCTAAACGTTGAAGTGACCTTGGTTAGAAAAATTCGATGGTGATTGTGGGGATCTTGTTCTACCCGGAAACTTCTTTTTGCTTTGCCAAGATTGAATTAAAGGTTGCTAAGCTCGAAATTGTTAGTATGATCGGTGGGGACAACTATAGCAATCTTTATAACCCTCGATGGGTGCATGTAACATTTGGCCATCGTTCATGTCGGCCATGGAACACAAACGTTTTGTTCTCTTCTAAATCAAAATTTTCAACAACCGGAAGAGTTTGTTGTTGACGACGTCTACGAGATTGCGAACGAGTGCGCATAAAAAGAAAAACTAACAATTAAAAAGCAAAATTTTACACTAATTTTTTTTTATTTTTATATATTTTTTTTAAAATGAATTTTAACGGTTACACGAAAGAGACTTAAACCAAATAATCAACTACTTCACGGTACCTCTTGAAAACTGCTTTTCAAGGTGAGCCGTACTTGGTAGTGACACAAAAGGCAAGTGTTAAATCTTTGATTTGAATTGGGAACAATTGCAAGTTCACCGGAAATTGAAATGATAATATCTCAATAGAAGATATTATATGTTGGTGTTCGATTACCAACTTTGTTTATTTTATTTCTTTTTTTTTAGGACAATTTTTTTATGTTTTTGATTTTTCTATTTTTTTTTATCTTTTACTTATACTAAAAAGAAAAGGAAAATATTTTTTACTTTTTATATTTTATAATTTTTTTTTACTTTTGAATTTTAAAACAAGAATGAAACTTTCGAGGACGAAAGGATCTTCAAACCAAATCAACAAACACAAAACGTAAGAATCGTAAACACTAGTCCCCGGCAACGGCGCCAAAAACTTGATGTGAAGTTTTAACACACGTAAAAATATATATATAAAATATAACCTTAAGAGTAATTAAGAAAATTACCAAGTTACCCTTGATAAAATTCACTCTCAAAAATATATATAATATAATATAAAATACGTATATTAAACCGGGTAAGTATGATCACCCGGGTCGTTATCCCCAATGACTAGTGAAATTGAAACCACGTTTAGGTTCGGATCCTGATTTGAATGAAACAAAGATGTTTGATTTGGAAAGGGATGAAAATAAAATTAAAAAGAACAATTAAACAAATACGGTAAATGCAACTATAAAATTTAACCCTAAAAATATAAACTAAAATTTCACTAAACAAAGAAAAAGTGCTAAAAATTATTAAAAATAAAAGCCCTAATTTTTATCTTTTTATAAATGTTTAATTAAACTAATTAAAACCTATCCCTAACTATTAATTAAAACTTAATAAACTAATTTTTATCTTTTTATAAATGTTTAATTAAACTAATTAAAACTTAACATAACTATTAATTAAAACTTAATAAACTAATTAAAAACTAACTTAGGGACTAATTGTGAAAAAGATGTAAGGACTAACGGGCTAAAACTTTTAACGGGCAAGGATTAACTGGAAAACAACTAAAACAGAGAATTAACAGGAATGGTCCCTGAAAACTAACCCCGACAACAAACTAAGCCCAATTAGCATTCGAAATTTTAAAGAGCTTAAAATGAAAAACTCAAAGAAGCAAAGTTGTAAAGGAAGCTAGTGGGAACAAAATTAATAAAAGCTACTTGGGCTGAAACTCACAAATAAGCTCAAAGAGAGCTTAACTTAAAACTGTTTACAGAAAGTGAGGTTTTGGGCTTATTTTTACTTAAACATCCATAAAATACTCAAATAAAGCTTAAATCTAAAAAGGAAAAGTGATTTAGAAAGCTTATGATGTGCTTAATCTAAATATGCAAAGAAAACTAAGCTGGAAGTGCTTTTACACTACTGAAATTAAGCATGAAACAAGCAAACTCAGGAAATAAGCAAAGTAACACCAACTCCAAATAGACTAGAAAACTTAATAAGCTAAACTAGACTTTAAAACTTTAAGGACTTATAAAAATACTTATAATCTATCTAATTAAGCTATAAAATCTAGACCCATAAGCTAAATTAACAAATGTAAATCCTAAAGTTTCTAAGTACTGTTTTTGGCTTTTTAACTTTTTGACAGCAAAAATAAGCTATGTAAATAAGCTAGAAAGTGAAATTAAAGACTTAAACTATATTAAGCTATATTAAAACTCAAGTCCTACAAAGTTTGATAAGCTAAATCCTAAAATTACTGTTCTAAATTGAACTACAAACACAGCAGTACTAACTGAGGTTAGTACTGCTAGTGTAAAAGTTCAACAGTACTTTCAAGTGAAGGTACTGCTGATGCAATTTGACTTTTAAAATCATAATTAAACTATGAAATAAGCTAGGTACTAAATACCAGATAAAAAACTAGCTTAAAACAAACTTAATTAACAAATCTTAACAACTAAATAAGCCTTAATCTAAGATATAAACTATTTTACTATATTTTTGGTTTTTTTAGAGGTTTTTAAGAAAAATATATGAAAGACTAAGATCTAAACTAATTTAATCAAAAACAGATAAACAACTATGATTATTAAGCTAAATTATGCTAAGATAAGCACTAATAAGCAAAGAGAATAAGCAAATAAGCAGATCTAAGTATAGAAAGCAATAATATCATTATTAAAAGCTAGAATTAAAGGAAATTAAAGAGAAACTTACAAACTCCTCTAGCTAAACAAGAGGACCAATAAAGGCAGCTACAAGCTCCCTAGCTTATTAATAAGCTAGAGTATAAGTCCTTGGGATCTCTTCCAAGTTAAGATCCCCTTCCAAATGCTCTAATCCATTAAGATCCATGTAAGATTAAACTGATTTAAGATTTAAGTAAGATTAATACTGAATTTAAATAGCTCTATTTCATCTTATAGACTGAAAGAGCTTTAAATGAGCTTATTAGCTTATTAAGACAACTTAGCTGATTAAGAGAGATTTAAGGTTGAGAATAAAAAGAGCTTATGACTAATAAAAACTGAGTTTCATTAATTGAAAACTGAATTACATTACTAGAAAAGGAGATTACAAAAACATTTAGGAAAAATTACAAAATTAAGCTAGACTAAACTTTACTAAAAAAAACTAGATTAAAAAGAAGACGACCCTATTTATAGTGCCAAGCTGAAGCTTCCAGACCCTCTTGAATTGCTCTCCAATCTTTTAATCCTGGCCAATCATTTCTTCAATCATTTGAGCTTCTATTGTGGCCGTTGGATTGAGCTGTGGACACCTGAGGATTGCCAGCGTGTCATTCCATTGATGTGACGTTTGTGCTTCTTTTGTGAGTAGTTTAGCACAAAAACCCACTTAAATTTGTGCTTTCACCATTGTTGACGTGGCCCTTGATTGGGAGAAGTTAAGTAATCCTTTGATAAAGACTGATTTGTCCCTTCATTTGTGCTTATGAGCTCCTTAATTGACCATCTAGCCCTTTAATTTGAGAAACCCCTTTGTTTTTGACTGGATGGTAACTTTCGGGACGATGGGTGAACAGTAACACCTCTCACTCTCTTTCTCTCTCTAGATTTCTTCATACTTATTGGTGTGGTTAAAGATTACTTAGATTCTACAATTAGTATCAAGAGCCATGGGGTGAGAAGTTGGTTTTGTGTGCGTTTTTTTTCTTTGTTTTATACTTGTTCTTCATGAATTTTTTTTGGTTTCGAAGCTTTTAGTCACACTAAAAGTTCTTATACCTTGTTATATATGATCTTATAACTTAGCTATACAAGGTGTATAAGCTTAGATCCAAGAAATCTTCATATTTGTGCAATTTTTTTGTTCGAAAGGTTAATAAGGTACAAATCTTGATTTCAAATTTTTTGTCTTAAAAACCATAAAGTTTGCATTTTAAGGTTATTATTGGCTTAGTATTACTAATTGTACAAGAAATTTTGGATAAAAACGTCAAAAGTGAGTCTTTTAGTATTTTGAAAAAGTTGAAATTCGTATTTGTAGGAGGCGAATTAATCTGGTGCTTGAAGTCGACTTAATCTTATTTTCTTGAAGGCGAATTAATACTTTTTTTTGAAGGCGAATTAATTATCTCCTAAAGGAGAATTAATCATTTTTTCTGAAGGCGAATTAATTATCTTCTCAAGGCGAATTAATCATCTTTTCTGAAGGTGAATTAATCAGTTTTCTCAAGGCGAATTAATCATCTTCTCAAGGCGAATTACTCATCTTTTCAGGGTGAATTAATCCTTTTTGCTTAAGGCGAATTAATCATCTTCTGAAAGAGATTTAATCTTCTGTTTGACGAGGCAATTTAATCTTTTTCTCTATATAAGGCAATTTAATCTTTTCCTTTAGAAGACTCATTTAGAAGGCGATTTAATCATTTCTTTGACAAGGAGATTTAATCGTTTACTTGGAAGGCGATTTAATCCTTATTTCAAAAGGCGATTTAATCCAATTTTTCAAGGCAAATTAATCACTTTCCCAAGGCGAATTAATCAAAGTTTGAATTATACGGTTTATTTATTTGATTATAAAATCCCGTGAAACGTTATTTTCCTAATTTAATCAAGAATTGTAAAATCCCGTGTAATCTCAAGACCAAAGGACATCACTTTAACATAATTACTTCTTATCACTGTCCGATCAACAAGTAATCTTTTCACATAACAACAAAGTAACAATGTCTACTCTTGCTGAATTCGTGATACTCTCTGGTGGTGACAATCGTCCACCAATGTTGGAGAAACATCTGTATGATTCCAAGAAAAGCAGAATGGAACTTTACATGCAAAACAAAGAGCATGAAAGAATGATACTTGAATCAGTTGAACATGGTCCACTCATTTGGCCTACGATTGAAGAAAATAGTGTGACCAGGACAAAGAAATATGAGGAATTGTCTACAACTAAAAAAGTTCAAGCTGATTGTGATCTCAAGAAAATAGTGTGACCATCAGATATCTATTCTCACGTTAATCATCATAGAGTTGCCAAGGATCTATGGGAAATAGTTCAACTACTAATGCAAGGTACCTCATTGACAAAGAAGGAAAGGGAGTGTAAACTCTATGATGCATTTGATAAGTTTTCTCACATCAAGGGGGAATCACTTCATCAGTATTACTTGAGATTTACTCAGCTGATCAATAACATGAACATTTACAAAATGAAATTGGAGCAATTTCAAGTCAATACCAAGTTCTTAAACAGTCTTCCACCTGAATGGAGTAAGTTTGTGACTGATGTCAAACTTGTAAGAGATTTGCATACCACAAACTTTGATCAACTTCATGCATATCTTGAACAACATGAACTCTATGCAAATGAAGTCCGTATTATGCATGAACGCAATCAATATCCACTTGCACTAGTTGCGAATCATCAAATGACACCATCACACTTCAACACTTATCAATCCTCATACAACAATCCTCAGTTCCAACAACAGTTTTCACCATCTCAGTCTCCTCAATATGGATCAATTCATCCCATACAACATTACTCAACTACTTATCCATCCACACCTTATGCAATTACTTATCCGTCAACACCACATCCTAATGCTTACTCATCCACTGTACATCAAGATGCTTGTCCACAACCACAATCCATTCCTCAAATTGAATATACTGTCTCTACAGTTAATCAACAAACATATCTTGCTGAATTTCCTCAGATAGACTTCGGTCTAGCAGTTCTTGTGTTTAAGCAAGGAGATGACCCTATTGATGCCATTAACAAAATGATGTCATTTCTGTCTACTGTCATCTCATCTCGTTTCCCTACTACCAACAATCAGCTAAGAAATTATTCCAACCCAAGACAACAAGCAACTATTCATGATGGAAGGGTGACGGTTCAACCGATCCAGGAGAGACAAAATTCATTTGCTGATGGTACTTCTAGAACAAGGGCTAACATCTCAAGAACAGGAGGGAATAATTCAGGTCACATGGAAAGACAGTTCCCAAAGCCAAAGAGGAAAAGGGATGCTACATGGTTTAGGGATAAAGTTCTTCTGGTTGAAGCACAAGGGTATGGTAAAGGTCTGAATAAGGAGGAATTGGAATTTTTGGCAGACCCTGGAGTTGCAGAAGGTCTAGTTACACAGACGGTCATTACACACAATGCAGCTTATCAAGCAGATGATTTAGATGCATATGATTCCGACTGTGATGACTTCTCTATAGCCAAGGCAGTTCTTATGGCCAATTTGTCTAGTTACGGATCAGATGTTCTCTTTGAGGTACCTCACTCTGAAAACACTCATAATGATATGCTAAATCAAAGTATGCAAGAGATGTCGTATTCTGAACAAACTTATCTTGTGAATTATCTAAAGAATGAATTAACAAGTGATAGCAATATTATTCCTTATTCTCAGAATCTGCTTGAAACAAAAAATGCAGCTGTTCAGGATACAAATTATTCTGCACAACAAGATGCCATGATATTATCTGTGTTTGAACAACTATCAAATCAAGTAACTAATTATAACAAGGTCAATAAGGATAATCTAATTGCCAATGAATCCTTATCTGCTGAGCTTGAAAAATACAAAGAACGTGTGAAATTGCTAGAAGAAAGACAAAATATAGATTTAAGTACTAGAGAAAAGCTTATAATGGATGATATAATTCGGGAGAAAAATGCACAGTTTGTGGATTTTGAAAATGAAATTAACTATCTTAAACAAACTCTTTCTAAACAAACAAAGGAAAAGGAATTGTTAACAAAAACATTTAATGTTTTCAAAAATTAATCCAAAGAAAAGGAAGCTAAGAATATTGATAAGGAAATTGCATTAGAAAAGAAAGTTAAAGAACTGGACAATATTGTTTGCAAAATGGGTCAATCCGCGTAAACTATGCATATGCTCACGAAACCACAAGTTTTCTATGATAACAACTTGAAACAAGCTCTTGGTTTTCAAAATCCTTTATATCTTAAGAAAGCTCAGAAGATTAGGCCAATGCTTTATGATGATAGTGTTATTGCTATGGAAACCAAGGTAATTTCAATTGCTGATTCTGAAGAGACTTTGATGATTGAGGAAGAGAGTCGATCCAAAATGCTTTTACAACAAAGTGATCCAATGGTCTTAGAAAAGAAAGTTAACATTAAACCAATTAATTATGCTGAGTTAAATCGATTATCTGAAGATTTTGGTAAACATTTTATCTCACAACAAGAACTGTCTAATGAACAAGTGACTATGCGTATTCTTACTCCTTTTTATATATACATAAATATAAATTAATATAACAAGGATCAAAATCCACAAAATCAATGAAACCGGAAGTAGTATAGAATATTTCTGGGTCGTTTTGTCCCAACGAGGCTTGAATGGAAAATCGAATGACGAATTGATAATCGATGTTTGAATATGACAAGGATATGATTGGGCACTAAACCTAATAAGCAAATGCACGAAAAGATAAGCAAGGAAAATAAGCTAGAGCAGGCATAAAGGCTAGGAATGGTAAAAACACTTAAAACTTTTATACTAAGACACAAATAAGCTCGAATAAACCAAATAAGCTAGACTAACTCTAAATAAGCAAATTCAGCAAGCAATTAAACTAAGTTAAGCAGGAGAAACTCAGCAGTACTAACAACAGTACTAACAGTATTAACTATCAGTACTAACTTGGAGTTAGTACTGCTAGTTTTGAGTTAATACTGCTAGCTTAGAGTTAGTTCTGCTAGCTTTAACAAAACACAATGAAACAAGAAATAAGCAAATAGGCTAAAACATATATTTAACTATCCCTAATAAGCACTCAGACATAGGAATAAGCAACTAGAATAAACTTAGAATGGTAAATAAGCTCAAAACTAAAAAAAACTGATAAACTCTTAAAATTACTTTGAAAAGGCAAATAAGCCTAAATAAGCTCTGCTAAAGACAGTAAATGAAAATGGGCTTAATCTACTCTAAAAAGCTAAACAAATCTTAAATAAGAAGAAATAATAAGCTAATACGCAAAAATGAACCAACAGTGCTAACAGTATTAACTACTAGTACTAACCTTGAGTTAGTACTACTAGCTTTGAGTTAGTACTGCTAGCTTTAAAATCCCAAAAGAGAACTAGCAGTACTAACTATGGGTTAGTACTGCTTGTTCCAAACACCCCTTAAAGATTTCAAAAGTCATTTTTTTTCTTCTTAATTCAAGCTGATTTGATCCTAATTTGTTAAAAACAGATTATCAAATAACAAATTAAGGCACTTATAAGCAGATTTTAATCAATAATAAACACTTAAATAAGCTAAATCAGTCTAACAGTTTTAACTCATATCTAACAGTACTAACTAAGAAATGTGCACAAGTCACTTTTAAACTAACAACTAAGCAAGATAAGCACTAAACATCATAATAAAGCATAAATAAGCAAATATAAGTAACAAATAAGCACTAATAAGCAGTTCTACAGTAAATAAGCAAAATAAGAAAAATAAAAACTTACAACTCCCTTGCTCAAAACAGGGTTAAACAAAGAGTCTACAAGCTCTAGCTTGTATAAAACAAGCTAGTGAGAGTCCATAAGCCCATCCAGAACTGGCTTATCATCCATAAGCTGTGGTATATTTGAGTGTGGACTTATTTTGTGACTTTACTTAAATTCTTAGTATTTGAGTTAAGACAAATGACTTATATGATTTTATAAGACTTAAAACATATTAAGTAAAGCTTTTAACAAAGGAAATACAGAGAATCAAGAATTGACTTAAAAACTCCAAATTTGCATTAAGACGAAAATTAAAGTTACAAGACTTGGAAAAATAAAATTGCATAAAAATAAGCTGAAATTTAACTAAGAACTAGATAGAAAAAAAACTCTCTTATCTTGGGTTACAATGGCCCTATTTATACTAAAAATTTCCTCCTTGGGTCCTCCAGCTGTGCTTTCTTCTGTGTTTCTTTGTAGAGACAAAAACCCAAGTGTGCTTGTTGTGTGAGGTGATTCTAAAACAAATCCCAGCCTTTAATTTCTTTTGTGCTTCTTTTGAGTCAATCACAGCCATCGAAAAGCTTGGAAAGTGGTGGGATTGCCAACTTGGCAATTATACATGGGGAGGTGGTGATAGTGGAGGAGGGGGAGATGTCTTACCCAAGGGGTTGTAGAGGTTGCAGGGTAAAAGGGTGGGAAGACACCCGTGAGTTGTATCTGGGCTTTGTTGGGCGGGAAAAATGGTTTTGGGTAAGTTGGCAGCTTTGGCCCCTCAAGTTATACTCCACCCAATTTCTAATTTCAGCCCTTGTCTTTTTATTCTTGTAATACAACTTGAGGTTTGGCAATTTTAGTCCCTCAAGTTGTATTTTCTTCATTTGACTTTAGACTTTTTCGGGGTTGACTTTCCTGTTGACTTTTTGACTTTGGCTTCGATTTGACTTTGTCTTTTCCATTCCGTGCTTGGTTTTGTTTGTTTTTGGCTTTCTTTTTGTCCTTTTCTTGAATATCCGTTTCCTGCACAATACAAATGCAAAACATACAAATACAATGTATTTTTGGTACGTTTTTAGTCATTTAAGTCCGTTTTGATAGAAAATGGTATGTGTAATTAAGCACATACCAAAATCCCCCATACTAAGATATTGCCTTGTCCTCGCGCAATGTTATGAAGCAAACACTCAAGAAACCAAGAATCTTAATCCCTCTCGACTAATAACCTCGAAAAGTAGCTAGGTGTTCGTCGAGGGGAACTAAAGAATCAATAGCTTCGACAAGTCCTGTTTTCACCATTTTTTATATGTACACTAACTATCCCTAATATTTTTGGATTTTACTTTTTCTTTTCTTAACTACCTGTATGACTTCCTTTATTTTATCAACACTGGGATCATAGAATGAGAAGCGCCCATAGAATGATCTACGGATGTCCGAATGGATAAATTCATCGTCCCCGATTTTCCACTAGTCCCAAGCTAAGCGTAAAAACGAAATCACCGTTAAGTACAAGTGAAGATG
>BQNB010026114.1:0-58126 GCA_026074375.1 Tanacetum coccineum
AAAGTTTATGCTGCTCAAGTAGGATGTGAACAATGCAAAGGAGCCCATTACACCAAAGATTGCCCACTAAAAGAAGAAGAGAAAATCCTAGAAGAAGCTTACTACACGTAATTTGGTGGACCTTTTCAAGGTGGGGGATATAGAGCAATAGTCATTCATACCAAGAGCGAAGGAAATCTATAGAAGACACCCTTAGCAAATTCATGAGTGAATCAGCAAAGAGACATAAAGAAAATTCCAATTTGATCAAAGAAATTCGAGCTATGACGGATGCTGCCATAAGGAACCAAGGAGCATCAATCAAAACATTAGAAATACAAATCGGGCAAATGAGCAAGGTACTACATGAAAGAGGATTTGGAAGCCTACCAAGCTAAACTGAAATGAACCCGAGAGACCAAGACAAGTCCATTTCAACCACTATTGAAGCTGATTCATACTCGATACGCCATACTAGATCATCCCAATACGCCGTATCCACTGGAGAGAACAGTACACTATTGTACAAGTCAAGACAAACAACGATTCCTTTTCCAAGTCATTTGGATAATCATTATTGTAAAGAAGAAGAAGGGATCTATGGACCAAAATTTACGGAAGCTTATGGAGCTTCACATATCAATAACGTCATACCCCAAAAGGAGAAAGACCCAGGGAGTTTCACTTTACCTTGCTTTATTAATTATACTTACTTTGATAATGCCCTTATTGACTTAGGAGCTAGCGTTAGTGTTATGCCTCTCTCGACCTACCTTAACTTAGGATTAGGCGAATTAGCTCACACTAGGTTGATAGTGGAATTAGCAGACAGGATGTGAAATATCCAAAAGGAATTGCTGAAAACGTACTAGTAAGAATTGGTAAATTTACTTTCCCCGTAGAATTTATAATTCTAGATATGCCCGAGGATATCAAAGTGCCCTTGATCCTTGGAAGACCATTTTTGTCTACCGCCCGTGCTAAAATTGATGTTTACAAGAGAAAGATTACTTTAAGAGTTGGGGAAGAAAATATTATTTTCAAAAGTGTTAAATCTGCTAGTAGTTTAATAAAGAGGGTCTACATGCTAAGTTTGAGAGAAAGAATGGAACTTGATTTAGAAGCTAGGCTAATGAGAGAGACTTTGGTGTTAAATAGATCATTAGACCTTTTCTTGGAAGATTACATTGAATTAAATGATCTAAATGAACCATTTGAGCTTAGGAGAAATCAAAGAGATGATTTGATGCCCACCATTGAGGAAGGGGAGGTAATTGAGGAATTTAGAACTAGGGATGATGAACTTGATACTGAAATTGATGATTACCGTAGTTATTGTGACTCTGATAAGAAGATCCATATAGATTATGCTTACAACTTAAAGTTTTCATGCATGATAGGATTTGAATTTACGCACGTCAACTTTTTCCTGTTATTGTATGTCAATGTAATGTCCAAAAAATTTCATAATTCAATAATGAAAGATAAGATGGTGTACAAAGGGAATAATGTGGTAGGAGTCTTAATGAATGTGCCTATTTTTGTTGGAACCTTTTCTGTTGTATCTGACTTTGCAGTATTGGAGGATATGGATGCTTATCGTGATGAAGGAATGGGCGATGTTATTTTTGGCGAACCATTTTTAAGAGAAGTTAGAATTGAAACAAAACAGTTCAAGGGAATGATTACTATTTACAATGGTGATGATGAAGTAACTTACCAAATGGTGCGATCACGTCCGAGTTTAAAAACCACACTAATAAGCAATGCAACAAGATCCTACCATTACTGAAGGTAAGTGAAAAAGATGAGAAGAATGGAATCTCGCATGCATACCAAAAGCTTAAGAGGTTCTACAAAGGAGTTTTGAATCTAGGACCCGTGGTATTCGCTATTTTATACATATCTTTTACCATGAAAAACGAACCCAAAAGACCAAAAACATAGTTAAAATGGCAAATATATGCTTGTTTTTGTGTTTGTGTATGTGCAGGTACGAATATAAAAAAAAGGACAAAATAAAGAGAAAAATGGACGAAACCGAGCACGGGAATAAAGAGAGCACGAAAAATCGAGTTCAACGGGGCCTTCATCTTTTATTGGGCCGGACCGATACCATTTATATGGGTCGAACCGACCCATACTTATTTAAAATTCAAAGTTTAAATAACTTAGCAAAATCAACTATTCAAATCCGGCCTTCAAAGCCCAGCCCAAGAAAAGATGGAAGTATGAAGTAAAGCCCAAGTCTCTAATGAAATGGATAGGTCGAGCAACCCACGAAGAAAAGCTAAAGCCCAACACAGTTTTACAACTGCTGCTTGTTTTAGACGCAATATGTAAAAAAAGGAATGGCAACACTTTTTGGGGGAGAGATCTTATCTTATCTCGTTTTCTTTTTACTTTCATAGATATAGTTTAGAGTAGCAGCAAAATCAACCTTATCCTCATTTTTTATATACATCTTATTTTTCTATCTTTGAAATTTTCATTGTTTTTTTTCTTTCTTTTCGTAGACGATAGGTAGAGACAGAGACGCAACATTTTTATCTTATTCTTTTTCGTTTCGGATGTTGTATAATTCAAGTAAGGGGATGGAATTAGAATGTTTACTTGTTCTATTTTTCTCAATAAAAAACTTAAAATATGCTCAAATTCAAAAAAAATTTCAAGCTACTTTTGTGAAATTACTTGGATACATAACCCGCACACTATAACCCTTGGTAGATATTGTGATGATTTAACCTTTCCGTTTCTAAATGTTTACCCAAATTCTTTTTCCTTTTTTTTTTTTTCTTTTTCCCAACAAAATATGAGTGTGTCGGTGATGTTGTAGACTTTAAAACTTGGCTTGGTATATCACTCGAGACCACAATAATAAGTAATATGGATTTAGATGGAGTAACTTGTTTAAATTGATAAATTTTAGGATTACCCCCCCCCCCCCCCCCCCCCCCCCCCCCCATATTCCTTTATCATGTTGTTATTACTAACTACACCGGTTAGGTATAAACCTCCCGTTTAAAACCTTTTCCGCTCTCATCTCGTTTAGAGTGATGATCCATTAGAACAACCGTTGAGGCAATCTTTAGGGTATTTTTCACAATCTATTTGTTTCGTTACACCCTTACACCTTAACCTACCCTGTTAGATTAAGTTTAATTTACAATTGCTAGTTGTTTAAAGTGTAAAGTTTGTATTTCCCGAAGTCTTTTGTCATTTTCTATCTTTGGTGCAGTTGAAAATTTGCACATTGCAAATGGGAATGTATATTAGTAGTCAAATCTCATGTGATTTTACTACCATCACAATTATTGGTGAAACCAAAGAACGAAGAATTACCGAAGGAATTATCCAGAATTATTATGATCGTAAAGATGGTGAAACTACATCGAGATTTGAAGTTTTATTAGCAAAAAAAGGAAAAAATACAAAAAGATAAAGAAAGTTTAAAGATAATCGTTTCGTAATTATCGAAAGGAATACACGAAGGATCGATTTTCGTTGATAGTCTAAAAAATCAACATTAATAATGGTTTATTGCGAACTTTTTAAGATTTTATTCTGTATAACTATCATTTTTTCTTACAAAAGGGAAATGCTAATAAAACAATTATTTTACCATTAGAGATAAGACAAAGATTGTATAGATATATAGATAGATACAAATACGTATGTGCTGTAATGGATGCAAATACTCCAAAAATTCAATGACGTTAATGTTTGAGAAATATATTATTGGTGATGTTGGTTGGCTCGAGATTTTTATATAACTGGAAATGTGAAGTTCTTGACATAAATGGAAATGGTGAGGGTAAAGTAGTCATTGTGATAGATTTTTAAGAAAGAAAAAAGAAACAAGATTTGATGGTATATGCCATTTTTCAATCAGATTCTTTCTTAAGTAAGGACTCTTATGTAAAAAGGAAAAATAAAGAAACATCCCCTAAGTCTTTCCGTTCTAATACTCTATCCGAGAGTTATCAGTATTTATCAAATATGTTCCTATCTAACGGAACACTATTGGATCAAATGAAAATAGGATTATCGTAAGGTATAGAAAGATAAAAAATGCTATTATTCCGAACGAACCACACTCCTTCATATACGTCACGATTCCATTTGATGAGAAGGGGCTGTAGCAGAACATGTTATAGCATTATATTATATAATTCTATAAAGGAAAAGATGGAGTTGAGACAAAATCTAAAACCATTAGTTTTAAATTAAAAGCACAAATGATAAGGGTGTGTTTGTTTAGGGGTTTATGGGGGCTTATGGGGCTTGGACTTTTAAAATAAGTCGGTTTATAAAATAAGTTTTGTTTGTCACGCGGACTTATGAAGGGGCTATTAAAATAAGCCGGCTTATAATATAAGCCTCATAATAAAGGCTAAAAACTTTAGCCCTGGGCTTTTGAACCAAAATTACTTATATACCTAAAAAAATATCTAACATAGGGTATGTTTTGCGTAATGGGCTGGAGCTGAGACTGGGGCTTGTGTCGAAGCTGGGGCTGGGGCTTAAGCCGAAATTAAAATTTGTATTTTTTTTAAACTTGTTTGGCAAATGGGCTGGGGCTGAGGCTTATTATTGTAAAATTACTAAAAATGACATAATTAAATAAATTTTTGGTGTATGTTAGATATTTTTAAGGGTATATAAGTAATTTTTGGTTCATAAGCCCCGGGCTAAAGTTTTTAGCCTCTTTTATGGGGCTGGGGCTTATAGAGGCTTATGACTTCATAAGCCCGCGTGACAAACGGGGCTTATTTTATAAGCCGACTTATTTTAAAAGCCCAAGCCCCAATAAGCCCCTATAAGCCCTTATCCAAACACACCCTAAATAGAATGATGTGAAAATCAAGCACTGGAATATACTTGGCTAATTTAATATAAAGATTCTCTAATGGTGTTTTAATGTGGGCCATTAAGATCTACATATGATCTTTTCTGTGTGCCCGTACGTATTAGTCTCCATGCCACAAGTGATGCATTAGGCTCAACCGCTGCGTGTTTGGCGGAGCATTTTGAAGCGTTTAGGATATAAAAAAAAATGTTTGTTTAGCAATTAGCGGTGAAAATTTTTGTAATTCTAGCGCTACCTAAATACTAACGCTAGCTACTACTTATTTACAAGTCATGTTAGATTTGCAAAACATATCATTTGTCATAGTTGCGGAGTTTAAATATGCATTTCAGAAAGGCTTATGTTATTTGTACTCTCCTAAAAAGCCATCCGTACCCTCTATGTTTTTTCCGGTTTTTTTCACTTTTTTTAATTTTTTTTTTTTATAATTTTGTATATGTTATAAAACTGTGACACGGAAAATACGGACTGAAAATTATAAAGTTTAACAAGTCAAAAGCATGAAACTGTCAAAAAATACGGAACAGAACCTGAAATAAAACTGCGTTATACTGCAAAAAAAAGGTACAAAAAGAATCTTTTGTACATTTTTTGTACTTTCTGGCGGGCCAGAGGGGGTACCAATAGTAGTTTTATAAATAAATTATAATAAAACTTATTATTTAAAAATAAAAAATACAAAAAATAAATAAAGATGGGAAAACATGTGGTTGAAATGAAAAGATGATAATTTCACCTGACAATTTTCTCAATACCTATCAATGCATTCGCGAATGAAATGAATGAATCCAAACCATTGTGTCAGATCACCAAGATATAGCAGATGACTAAACAATCATACCAAACAATTGATTTGGGAAATAAATGAATCCAAACCCTTCAAAACCCTCACACCAAACAGGCCCTTAGAGGATGTTTATTTCGGTTTATACGTGAGCTTATAAGCTTATTTGATTTCAGCTTATATAACATAAGCTTCAATTTTTAGGTTTATTTTGAGATTTGTGGGCTTATATAAGTTTATTATGATATGATAAACTTATATAAGCTCATAAGTCTCAGTATAAGCCAAACAAAATTAGGACTTACGTTATATAAGCCGAAATCAAATAAGCTCATAAGCCTACATATAAGCCGAAACAAACACCCCTTTAAGAGTTTGGGACAAACCACTAAATGGCGTATTGTGTGCCTTTTACTATTCATGTGGTTTTTCCTTTTAATATGAATTAGAATGACATAAGTAAAATTGCCCGTTATGGAGTCTTGTTCCACACATGAACAAGCCGTCAACCATTGTTACGGTACCCCAATCACGTGTTATGATCGAAGTTAGGAGGTGGTTTAGTTATGGCCACATTTTTTTCGTGAGTGTATTGTGAGGTATGTTTATATTATTGGTACAGTGCTCACCTTTTCAAATATTTGTTTCATTGTTGATTGGATAAATGAAGGGAATAATGATTATGAGGTGACGTATAGTGATGTATGTAAATATGTTGGGCCAATTTAGAGCCCAATTGTCTCTGCCAAGATTTAAACAGAAATTAGGCTAAGTATTGAAGGACTCGCTGAGTGCAATACATCAACAAGCAATGAAGACTCGCTCAGTACAAAGCATCAGCGAGCAGTGAAAGAACTCGCTGAGTGCAAAGCCTCAGTGAGCAACCTCAGACGTATTCAAGTCAAAGACATTGTCAAGGAAGTTGAATATTACTTGAAGACATACTCGTCAGCTGGGATGTATATCAGCTGGTATGTAGAAGAAATACGCTAATGGTTTAAGGAGAGTCAGGGGTAGCAATACCCTGATGATCCTTTACCCTTTAAAGAAGAACAAGCCGAACTTTAGCTTTTTCTCTAAGTGTGGTTTAGGCACTCAATAAAGCATAATGGCGGGATAAAATAGTATTTTAGTTAAAGCCTAACCTACTGTACAAGTTGGTGGAAGAGTGTGAACAGTTGGCAGAACTGTTCACAAAAGTATGTTGGATGTTTCCAAGAATGGACGTGCATTAAATGCTTTGTACGTCCTCGACATGATTCTTGACACGTAGCACCTACTCCCACTAAGGATACAACCTCGTATTAGTATAAATAGAGAATGTTGTAAGGAGTAAATGCTATCGCTTTAATTGTTGTTATTATTATAGTCATGTACTCCTTGTCGAACTTACTCACTAGTGAGCTGTCTCAATCAACGGGACTATGTAAGTTTACTTGTAAACTTGATACTTTGGCAAGTTTACTTGTTTAAAGGGTAATCTTACATTGTCATTAAACTTGTGCGATCCATAACACATTGTAATACTTTGATTATATCAATAAACCATTACACGATTGAAAAGTTATAACTTGTGTTATTTACGATTGATAAGTGTTATATTTCATATAGACGTGTGTATCGGGACTTTCAATTGGTATCAAAGCAGTTTGATTTATAAAACTCTTAAGAAACTGTTCTTTGTTTTAACAAATCAAGATCCAATAATGTCTGAAACTATACCACCTATCCTACCACCTTTAGGAACAAATACTGGAAATCCTAGTAGTCCTAACCGTGTTGACACCATTCTTGCTGACAATACCAACAACACTACTACATATAATGTAGCTCAAAATTATGTTGATGAGAACCTCTGTTATCTTCTTGATTCTAGAGGAGGTTCTCATGTCACAAATGTTCCTGAGTTTGACAAAGAGGATTTCACTAGCTGGAAAGTTAGGTTCTTGGTGTACCTTGATGTCCTTAAACCTTACCTTCTGGAAATTTTAGAAGATGGACCATTTGTACATATGTCATCTTTATCCACTTCTACTAATCCTTTACCTAAACCTTAGAAACAATGGTCACATGCTGACAAACGTCTTGCTAATCAAAATAAGAGACTAAAAAGTATCATCATCTCTTGCTTACCAAATGATGTTATGAAGTATGTCATTAAATGTAAAACTGCTAAAGACATGCAGAATGATCTCATTTTAGCTCATGAGGGACCATCTAATATAAGAGATACCAAGATTGCAACCTTAAGACTCAAATTTAATGCATTTAAAGCACTTGAGGGTGAGAAAGTGAATGGAACATCACAAGGATAAAATGCTTGTTAAATGATCTTGAAAACAATGACATTACAATACCTCCAGCTGAAGTCAATGCCACTTTTGTTAACAGCCTGCCAAGAAAATGGCTGAGCATGAATCAAACTCAAAGGGCCAATAACTCTATCAAAAATGATAGCCTGGCTACTCTTTATGGAAAGTACAATTATGAAGAAGGTCTGATTGACCATGCTAGAAACAAGAAAAGTATCGGTCACTTTCAATGTAGAATAGTCAAAGCCTGTAGTTAAGTTAATTAAGCTAATATGGCCTAACGGCCCATAGAAATCCTATTAAGGCCCATGGCCGGTTATGTTTGTAAGTATAAATACCCTCTCCATTCCTTGGAGAGGGTGTTGGTTGGTTTTGTATTCTCATTTCACTTAATGAATTATATGTTTTTTACTTTCTCTCTCTAGAATACATCCTTCCTTCCACTCTTTCTCACTAAGTTCCTTCCCATCTCATATCAAATATTACTTGTATTCTTCAATTGGTATTAAGAGCCATGGAGTGGTGTGTTTAGTTTTTGTGTTTAATGTATTTTTTGGTTCGTATGTTTTAAGCAAAAATCGTCCTTTATTTATTTTTCTTTGATTCCAAAGCTTTTGTGTGCACTAAAGGATTATTTACCTTGGTAAATCTGATCTAGTATCTTTATGATATAGGTGTACAAGCTTAGAATCAAGAAAGTCATCATTTTTGTTACATTTTTTGTGTTCGAAAATCTTATAAAGAGCAAAATCTTGATTTTAAATTTTTCGGCTTAAAAACCTTAAAGTTTTCATTTTTCTTGTTCCTATAGGTTTAGTAACACTAGTTGTACAAGTATTTTTGCAAAACAATCATCAAAAAGGTGTCTTTTTGTGTTTTTAAGTTTTTGGGTTTCGTAGTAGTGGAAGTCGAACAACTCAAGTCGAACAACTGAGTCGAACAACTCAAGTCGAACAACTGAGTCAAACAACTCAAGTCGAACAACCAAAGTCGAACAACTAAAGTCGAACAACTGAGTCGAACAACTCAAGTCGAACAACTGAGTCGAACAACTGAGTCGAACAACTCAAGTCGAACAACTGAGTCGAACAACTCAAGTCGAACAACTTGTTTTGTATTGAAACCGAACAACTTGTCTTAAGAGGAAATCGAACAACTTAAATCTCAGTTGAAACCGAACAACTCGATTTAGTTGAAACCGAACAACCTAACTGAAGTGGAAACCGAACAACTCGACCACAGTTGAAACCGAACAACTGTCAAGAATTATAAAATCCCATGTAGTTTCGTAAATTAAAACACTTAAAAAATACAACTTAATTAAACACAATTTCTTTCTACCACCGTACGATCAACCAAGTAATCTTTCAACATACAAATTTCTCAATGTCGACTCTAGCCGACAAAGCAATTCTTTCGGGTGCCGACAATCGTCCACCAATGCTAGAAAAGGATATGTATGATTCTTGGAAAAGCAGAATGGAACTTTACATGCTAAATAGACAAAATGGATGAATGATCCTTGAATCCGTTGAAAGTGGTCCACTCATTTGGCCTTCAATTGAGGAAAATGGAGTTACAAGGCCAAAGAAATATTCTGAATAGGTGTCCTATGCGTTCCTTGGGTAGACTCAATCAGTTGTCACTGAGTCGTAGGAACATCTACCCAGGACACTGTATTATACATCCTGTAATGATCAATGAGCTTCGTATCTACAGTCATCATCCAATCAGGAATCTTCTTTCTGGCTCAATCCTTATTCTTCCCAGAGTTAAATATGTTTTTAACAAGATCATCATTCTTAAATATGTGATAGTTATCATGAACTCTTTGTGAAATATTAACATGCTTAGTCATGTAGTAATCCACTTTGATCTTTATGAACCTTGGGTAAGGAATCAAGTTTGCTAGATGCATGAGAGAATAGTGTAATCCTTCCCAGAGTACTTCAACGTAGTCCACATGCACATTATTTATGAAACAATAGAGCATTTGCATGACCTAAATTTGTGGTTGATCATGACCTGTGGATCGAGTAGTTAAGCAATATGTAAAGATCTTGCAAAGAGTTTGCCACGGCTGTAAAAGTCCTTTAGACTTGAAATTTGAAGGATTACGTAGTGGTAGAGAAAAACCAAGATTATGACGAAAGAATTAAGCCATCTGACCAAATGTATTATGAACTCTGCTCAACTCTTCTGGAAGTTCCAGCTTGTAATCCACTTCTCCAACTCTTTCAATCACCTTAAAAGGTCCAACATACCTAGGGTTCAACTTCCCCCGTTTGCCAAAACGTACGACCCCTTTCCAAGGCGAGACCTTAAGCATGACTTTGTCTCCAACTTGGAATTCCATTGGTCAAAGTTCGATGGAACTCCAAGAGAGGTCCTGAGTTCACGTGGGAGTGTGAAGACCAATTCAAGAAGAAATATCCACACCTCTTCACCAAGACCACACCGTCGTCAAGTGCTGCATCATGAGCCTTAAGGACAAGGCTCGTTTAACGGGGGAAGTCTATAACACCCTGTGTTTTCAAGTCATTGACGACATCGATAAATCCACAATGTACCTTTTTGAATTGTACGTGTTTGCTTGAAATTAAAAACGTTAAGTTAAATCGCGTACGCCAAAAATTAGCGTTCAATGTAAGCGGGCATCAAACAATTAAATGTTTACATCAAGCAAGGGTTATATAATTATTTTGAGGATAATTATTAACTTTGTTCATTTTATTTTTATCGGATACGTAAAGTGTATACGTTTCGCGATAAATTGCGTTTAGGCACTCCCGGAACCACAAAAACTTTCCTACGCTTCAACAAATACCCACTTTTATACCCAATACACAAAATTACATAAATATATCTTGTATATCTTTGTAATTTCCGAAAATCTTGTATCATATACAAGATTATACATGAGAAATGAGATAAGATTGCAACTTGGTCAACTTCACACCATACTTCATAAATGGCACCATTCCTACCATACCTTGACCAAGACTAGGACCATGGCCATTCCTAAGACTCTTTTATGTCCCCTTGACTAACCTAACATGTTTATTACTTATACATTGTGCAAGTAACAAAGGAAAGACTCATAACATTAACACTTGACCAAAAATCAAACAAAATCACCTCCTTTACCCTCTCTATATGCTACGGCAAACAAGCACCCCTTTACCAAACCCATACAAAATTTTCTACAATCCATACACTTCTATATACACCTATTCTAAGATATACTAAGGCATTTGCAAGCATTGGTTAACCATATTCAAGTATTAATCAAGAGAAGGAAAGCTAGGGTTTTTATTAAGGAAAGCTAGGGTTTCTTTGTGCAAGCTTTGGTTTTGTGACTAAACAAGGGTTTATCACTTATTTATCACCATCATCATTCATCATAAGGTCCACTTTAAACCTTTATGCTTTCATTTTATAAGTTTTCATGCATATGTTATTTCTATTTTAGCTTAAATCACCATTTAGGATTTTATCATGAAAATGAGGTTTTCACTTGAAATGAACATATGGGTTACTTTTATATATGTGGTGTTATTACATATATCATGTTAAAAGTGATGGTAAAATATTGCATCAAGTTATTGTGGTGTAAAAATGATTATGGGGTAATTAGGGTTTTTAATGGTTTACTAATATGTTTCAAGTTAAAGAAATATATTTGACATGTTAAGACTAATTATAGACTTATGTTAATGTTGTATGGTTGTTAATATAAGAGTATAAAAGATGAGACCACTTGTATACACATGGTTTTTGTGTAAAATAACTACATATAAAAACTAGTGATTTATGGATTATTTATATAAGTTATAGTTTATTATGTAAAATAAAAGACTTGTAATGTTGGGACAAAAGAACCTTGATGGACCATGGACATAATAAACATATGATATATGACATATATATAATATAAGGCACATATGAGACTTTTGGTAAAATACAAAATGATAAATAAAGGAAACAAAGGTTGAAAATGGACTTATCATACTAGCACAAACATTCTGTCCAAATTCGTGTATAAGACATACTCATTTTATGTTTTTATAAAATAATACATTTCACGACGATTCCGAAAAGGTAAGAAACTTGTTAAACGGATTAATAACAGAAAAAGTATAGTTAAAAACGATTTATTACGTTAATAAACGGAGTCTGTAAATAAATTTTTATAAAAACATTTTGTATAAAAACTTAAAAACAGCAAGTGTTGATATTATTAATAAGATAATACACATTTTTAGGATTTCCAAAATGATAAGAATCGTAATTTTTCAATTATAACGAACGAGTTATGAAATTCCGCGAGTTTACGACAAATAATAAATCTATTTATAAAACAATTTTATAAAAGTTACTATTCAATGACAGAAAGTTATAATTTTTTGTAAACCTCATAAATATATAGAACTTTCAAATACAGAACGTCCTCGAAAAGAATCATTAAAAACGTGCCATAACGAATAAAAAACGACTTTTACGGGTTTTACTAACGACAAATTAACGAAAAAATTTTTTTTTATTTTTATAAAACTCCATGTCTTGTCATGAACAGTAAATTTACTGTGTTCATAGGGATAAAAATTTATAAAAATGATCAAATATCGATAACACCGTCATAATTACGAAAAGATGGACTATAAAAACGCGAAATCGGGCTTAAAATGCGAAAGTTAGCCAGTTTTACTAAAAGGTAATTATAAACGCATTTAAACTAATTAAACACAATTCTTTCCAAAACCATTAGTTGGTGATTGAGCTATATAAATATTATGTGGTTATCAAAGTACTAATAAGTACTAGGAGATACATAATAGGCCACATCGGATGGCGTTTCGACGAGTTGTTGGATTTACGATTTAAAGTGTCCTAACTCCTCGATACTGTCAAATGTCATGACCTCCTTTAATTATGATACCCAACGATATGTACGAATTTCACAACTATTAATTATATTCAATGTTGTTAGACTAAGTACTCGTACTTTATACAACCTAAATTTAGAATAGGATTGCAACTTTTATTTTTTTTTGAATACAGATTCGCGTAGGCACGTTAATTGTATACACTTGCATTGACTCACTCAAAGGTGATGTATCATAAGCCCCAACGTTTCTACATGCTTTTTGTTTTTACAAAGTTATTGGGTGAATAACATGCAATTGCTTTACAATGGACACAAGTGGTGTAAGTTTCATGTTATGATTACGTGTTAGCCTAAGTAGCGATAAACCCATAGCTGAGCCATTAAACATGAACTGATATAATATTGTGAGTCGCGAATGTAATTAATAGATCAATTGGGTTTGACAACCCCGTCGGGTGATTAGCTATCTACCTGTACAATACAACGAATACCATGTCGAATATAGGATGTTGTCTGGTTAGAACATCACCACGGGCAATGAGGCCATTAATTTGGTATCAAGTTACACGTCAGAGCTCAGTGTCATGAGCTAGACAACGAAATTACAGTTTAATATGTGATATCTCATTGTTGTCATTATCATACACTTGGGGAAATCGTGTGTCCTACAATATATTGATATATCAAACAAAGAATTCACCACATATTTTGTTGACGTTGTAAAGCAATGTTTTTTCAGGGGATCAATAAGCACAAGTGCGATGGATACATTGATGGTTTTTGATTTGGATGTCTTATGCATTAAAAGATTTTGTCGCATTTCATTTTGTTATCTGTTAGTGAGGCTAAAATCTAGTATTGGATAGGAGGTGAACAAGTTAGCCTACGTAGCTTATGTAACAATGACAATTGTTAAATCCAATGTATCGTTTTCAAACGACTTTTTGGTCTCTATATTCCTCTTGTGTTGTTGTATCCCATAAAAGTAATACGCCCCGGACCCATATGCCGCGCGACCCAATTTGGGGGAGGATACAGATGGTATCAAGAGCCAGTTATAGAGAACCAGGGTTAAATGTTTTTGCTAGACTATAAACCGTTGTCAAAAGAAGTTTTATAACAAAAGGGATTAAAAAACTTGACATACATAGTGCCAATACAATCATCATACACAGGCCTAGTTTGCATTAGGTTGGATTGAACTAGATGCATTCATATTTGATATACATGTTAAGATATAAATGTATATTACTATAAGAGTCTTATATTAAGTACTAATATAAGCTATTTTGAATTTCAGATTCAGTCATGTCAGATTCGGATGAATCAGGGTTACACACCGGAGTTTCCAGCCCATTTGAGGATTCTATCAGACAACGATCACCCGAGCCGCTGAGCTAACGAGCTACTTGAGCTAACCTATTACATACCGATAGAGACCCATACTTTGAGGCTGCTCTTCAGGCACCACCATCTCCGATTTATGTACCTGCCGCGAGTGAGCCAGGGCATGCACCACCCCACCTAATTAATGTTTCCAGGGTCCCGGAGCATGATGATGACGAGATCGTTGCTGAGGACCAGCCGTATGCTGAGGATGCCTCACCTATTGCACAGTCACCTGATTACATTCCAGAGTCTGATCCTGAGGCTGATCCGGAGGAGGATGGCGATGAGGACCCTGAGGAGGATCCTATCTGACATCCTGCTGATGAGGAGATGATGGAGACGATGAGATGGACATTGTAGGAGGATGAGATGACAATAGGGATATCGAGGGCTGATGAGGAGATGAGGATGACTAGATGGATGTTGGAGATTGACTAGGAGGAGCACCTAGCTCATGCCTACCCAGTAGTTGTTGCATTGAAACCATCTACTGCCCCATCTGCAGAGAGATTGAACCGTTTGAGCATTGATGAGTGCTGCGGCGACACCACCACCTCACCCTGCATATTCTGTAAATTACGCTAGGATTTCCCAATCCCGAGCCATTACCTGTACCAGCATGTCTGATTCTGAGGTTGCCCAGATTACTTGCTATATCTTCCCCTACCACATCGGTCACCACTATCTCCAGTCTTCATCACACCACCACAGATGCTTTCCCAATATCACCACCTTCACCTGTATTTGACAGCACCACCTCCTAGTCCAATTCGATCATTGGGTATCGAGCTTCTACATTCGGATGAGAGCTGAGGCTGGCAACTATACTCTCAATTCACTACCAATAACCACCGACCTTATCATACTCCCCCACCAGACCAGATGCACCACCACCCTTGCCTACATCAGCTCCTACTTCGTTCCACCACTATCACAACCTCTGACAAGTCATAAAGAGGGCTGAACCCGAGTTAACCTACCAACCCTCGGATTGATTAGGTATCGCAATGGGTCCCGTATATGAGGTAGGAAGAGAGCTCGCCGATGATGTGCTGCTAGAACCTTCTGTAGGTCTTAAGCAGATTACGCTTTGTTTGCCACTAACGGACAGAACACAAACAGTAAAGACGTGACCCAGAGAGATATGTCGGATATGGGATTACAGATTCATGGGAGGAGATGGTTGAGACATTACCGGGAGCTCCAGTTAGTACCGATACAGAGTTGGGTGCACACATGAGAGAGTTTGAGACTATGGTTAGGCGAGATACATATGAGATCTACACGAGGTTAGATGAACGAGCAGGGACAGAGACAGTTTATAGGCCGGTCGGGGTCAAATGCATTTTATAGACAGACGTGGACATGCAACAGTACACGTCAGCTCTTTAGGAGACCGAGCTTGGGATGTCTAAGAGGCTTTTGGGGACGGCGATGGATGCGAGCGATCTTGCTCATGAGGAGAGGTTATTATCCCCTACGCACCACAGTTCATGCCACAGATGTCAGAGATCACAAGTTTCCAGTCAGCGACCACAGGAACAGTGAGAATCGATATCTAATTGGCTAGAGAAGACCGCCGCGAGGCGTGAGGATATGATAGAGTTGAGAGCTGCTGAGCGCACTCGAGAGCAGCAGCTTATTTAGACCTTGACTGCTAATGCAGACACACAGAGAGAGACGATTCCACTTCTGGGACTTGGTCCACCACCCTGCAGGGGCAGTTACAGCCTTACAGGGACAAGGTATGACATTACAGGGCAGTGTTCACTGCCTTACTCGGGACAGCAGGGACCCGCTAGGGGTCCTGCATAGCCAGAGCTGCCAAAGGAGGCTGGTAGCAGTTCTTAGATTAGACTTTGTTATGGCTATTCGTTTTGTATTTAGCCTACTATGTATTACGGGTAACATCCCGGCAAGAAAGGCTTTAGGGTTATATGTTTCTTTTGTTGTAAGCCTAACATTAAGATCATTTAGTATCAAGAACCAATCATGTATTTTTCCATTTATATATGGAGATGATGGTATTAAGTCATGTTTAAAATCGAATTTGTGATGAATTGAATGTCAATTTGGTTTATCATTGTTAATTACAATAGTTGTAGCATTTCACTGTGTGATGAGAATCTCCTGTATTATTATCATGATATTTCATGTCGTTGGTTATATATCATGAAATCAACGGTTATTGTATTATCATGAGATTGAAGAAAATGGCAACCAAAAAAGAGCACGAGGTCCAACACGGGCCAACGACAACGACCACCCCAAACAGCAACCACAACCACAAATGTCACAAATAGCCCAACTCCAAGCTATGCTTAACGAAGTGTCAGTGGCCAGCTCGGCCGCACCGTGACGTGCAACTAGGAATGGCACTGATAGCCATTCTTCGGGAACGGGTGTAAAGGGATCTGAACGCATGCTAGAGAGTGCACTTACCAGGATTTCATGAAGTGCAAACCTCTGTGACGTTCAAAGGCACCGAGGAGTGGTTGAGTTAGCCCATGGTATGAAAGAAAGGAGAACTGTCTTCCCTGAATAAGCAACAACTGCTCGGTAATGGAAACCCAGATCAATTGCTACTTGTACCCTTTTAGCATCACTAACAAGGTGGAATTTCCATTAAATGACTGTTACTCCCTGGATGTTGCATACTCTATGACTTGGGTGAACCAGAAGAAGAAATGATGATAAGTATTGTCCACGAAACGAAATGAAAAAGCTTAGAGGCTGAGTTGTGGAACTTGAAGGTGATTGAGGTTACTTATGTGGTCAATACAACCAAACGTTTTCAAGAGTTCTACACTACCGAGTGTTTAGAATGTTCCCTGAGGAGGCAATAAAATTGAAAGGTATGTCGGTGGATTACCCACATGATCCATGGAAATAAAAAAAGGGGGGGGGGGGGTATAAAAAAAAAAACATTGTGTCTTCAAAGCCAAAGACCATTCAGGAGGCTATCCGAAATGGCCACAGAATTGATGGACCAAAAGAGTCGTACCATTGCGAGAGACAAGCGAAACAAGAGGAAGTTAGAAAACACTTCCAGAAACAACCAGAACCACAACAACAACAAAAACAAGAGACAAAACCACCTCAGGCAAAACACTGCGTGGATCGGGTGATAAAGAAAAATATGGGGTATCCAGAACCCTATCCAAAAGCATTACCACCACGATGGTACTTGTGCTCCAAATGCTAATAAATCAACAATACGGTCATGTCAAGATCGCCTGAACAGTAGGGGTACGGAAATGTCCCCAACCAAAAAACAACCAGAAGGGCACCCGTATCGGGTCAAAAACCCTACTTGTTTTGAGTGTGGACTCAGGGAACACTTCAGAAAGGAATGTCCAAGGCAGAAGAACAACAAAGCAACCAGGTAATCAAGCTAGAAATGAACAGAGCCCAGCAAAGTGTAAAGAAGTTGGAAATGCGGGGGGCAAACCCAGACAACGTCGTTGCGGGTAACGTTTCTTCTAAAACAACCGCTATGCTTATATATTGTTTGATACTGGTGCCAGTCGATAGTGTTTTTGTCTACTACATTTAGCTCCCAAATGGACCATCATAACACAACAGCATACCATCCACCCTAGACCACTATTTATTGATGTCGAACTAGCCGACTGGAAGGTATAAACGGGTTAAACACTATACTTATGGGTAGCACATTAAACTTCCAAAACCACACCAATTCAACGATAAACTTAATGCCGGTAGAACTTGTAGTTATGCAGCTATAATAATCTGTATGGATTGGTTGCGAAGCACCAAGCGGATCATAGTGCGTGTGCCTAGAGAGATTGTTCGCATCCCCTGGAAAAATAAAACCTTAATCATACACGGTGATGGAAGTACCCAGGGAAATGTGACACGATTAAACATCATTTCTTGCACTAAAACGCATAATACATGGAAAAGGGTTTTCCATATCTTTCTTCTGCACTTGTTACAAACAAAAGAGATTGAAGACAAGTCTGAGATGAGCCGACTTAGGACGTACGCCATTCGTTCAATACTTTCCTGCCTGAAGTTAATTGCCTGAAGACTTTCCGGGGACTTCCTCGCGACTCGACAAGTGGAGTTTTTCAAATTGATTATGGTACCAGGTGGGAAGCCGCAAATAATAAAAGCAACCATAGCACTGGCACCTTACGATGGCGCCTTTCGAAATGAAGGAGTTATCTGATGCAACTGAAGGAACTATCCTGAACAAAGGCTTTATAAGGCCCAGATTTCCTCCGCCCTGGGGCGCTCCGGTCTTATTTGTCAAGACAGAAGGACGGGATCATAATCCGGATGTGCATTGATTACCGGGCACAAATAAATAACAGGTGAAGAACCGTTATCCGCTCCTAAGAATTGATACCTAGTTTGATCAGCTCCAAGGCTCAATGTGTCTACTTCTACACGAAGATTAGACTTAAGTGCAGTATATCAACCAAATTGAGGGTACGAGAAGAATACCTTCCGAAGACTTGCCGTTCAGAACTCGTTACGCCAAAACGAATTATTCAAGAACATGCGTTGGTTTGACAAACCAGCCTGCCGTAATCATGGACCTTATGAAACGGGTTTGGCAAACAAGTATCTGTGATAAATTTGTGATAGTCCTTTATTGATGATATTAAATCTATTCAGAGAACAAAAAGAGCAAGAAGAGCAGCAGAAGATAAATAATTGGAGTTGTTAAAGAAAGAGGAGTTGTATGCAAAGTTTTCCAAATGTGAATTTTGGATTCCTAAGGTACAGTTCTTAGGTCACGTGATCGATAGTGAAGGAATTCATGTGGATCCAGCCAAGATTGAATCCATTAAGGATTGGACATCTCCTAAGTCACCAACGGAGATTCGTCAATTCTTAGGTCTTGCTGGATACTATCGAAGATTTATCGAAGGGTTTTCTAAGATCGCCAAACCTATGACCCAACTCACCGCGGAAGATGGTTAAGTTTTGAATGGGGCGATAAACAAGAAGCAGCTTTTCAGCTGTTGAAGCAAAAGTTGTGCAGTGCACCAATCCTTGCATTACCTGAAGGAAGCGAAGATTTCATCGCATATTGCTACGCTTCTAGAAGGGTTTTGGGCGCTGAGTTTGATGCAGAGGGAAAAAGTGATTTCTAAGCAACACACATTTATAGATTCAAGAGAAAAACTAGCACTACTCATATTTTATAACTCGGTGCAGTGTGTTCGCTCTAAAGATCGGAGACATTATTTATATGGAACCAAGATGTACATGTTCACCGACCACAAGGTTTGCAAAAAAATAAACAAAAAAAATCTAAAACAAAAAGAATTATAAAAATTAGCCATCTTAGATCAAAAAGAGTTGAACATGATGCAACGACGATGGTTATGAGTTGCTAATGATTATACGATTGGATAATCGTTTATCACCCGGGGAAACAAATGTCGTTGCTGACATCTATAAAGCAGGGAAATAACGGAGAACCACCACTAAGTAGTTCGAGCCTTGGTTTATGACTATATTTGGATCTTCCAAACAAATCTTAAAGCTCAAACCGAAGCGCGAAAACCCGAGAACATTAAGAGTGAAGAACTTGGGGGAATGATTGTTGAAAATGCAAAATTTCCAGAAGCTAATAGAGAACAAAGTTGGTACCAACTTGCGGATTGGAACCCCTATGCCTAAATTGGAAGGAGTTGGTTTAGCCTTTTATGGCGATTTGCTGACTGTAATCATGCAAACGAATCCCCATAAAACAAAATACTCTATTCATTCCGGGTTTCGACAAAATGTACCAAGAATTGAAGAAGTTGTATTGGTAGGCCCAACATGAAAGCCGACATAGCCACTATTAATCGAAAAGTGTTTGACATGTGCTAAGGCCATAGTCTGAACATCAAAGGCCAACAGGATTTGTAGGTACATATGCCTAATATCCCTGAAAGGAAGTTGGGACAACATCACTATGGAATTTGAGTTACTAAAGCTCCTAAGTTTCTCAAGGTTATGACACAATTACAATTATGGTGACCGTTGACCGACATCACTAAAATGCGATCTTCACAAACCAAATGAGATAGGATCGATCCCTAAGCTTTGGATAAGCCTTGCAAATAGTACTAAGGAGGTGGTCAAAGGCATGGGTTACCCAGTACTCAATCAATGCGATCTGACCCAGATTCGCATCTAATTTTTGGAGGCCACTTACAGAGCGCTATTGGGTAGCAAAACATGGATATAGATACCTAGCTTACCATCCCCAAACAGACGGTGCCAAAGTGAGAGGACAATCAAAGCTCTCGAGGATATGCTGCATTGCATGAGCGATCGACATTGGAAAGGGTTGGTATAACCATTTTGCCATTAGTCCGAGTTCTCATAAACAATAGCTAACACTCCTAGCATCAAGGCCGCACCATTGAAGCACTTTAAATGGTCGACAAGGTGTCTCTCACTTATGTGGACTGAATGTATGGAAGAAGCTTCAGATAAGCTCGGTCTCAGAACTAATCCAAGAAACCACCGAGAAAATCATTCAGATAAAGCAAAGGATGCAAGCTGCTCGTGATCGACAGAAGAGTTACGCTGATTTGAAGCGTAAACCAATGGAATTCCAAGTCGGGGACAAAGTCATGCTTAAGGTCTCGCCTTGGAAAGGGGTCGTACGTTTTGGCAAACGGGGGAATTGAACCCTAGTATGTTGACCTTTTAAAGGTGATTGAAAGAGTTGGAGAAGTGGCATACAAGTCTTGACTTCAAAAGAGTTGCAAGTTCATAATATGTTTCATGTATCTAACCTGAAGAATGTCATGCCGACGAGACCTTTAGCCGTTTCGTTGGAAGACTAAATTGGACGACAAACTTCATTTTGTTGAGGAACCGGTAGAAATAGTGGGCCGTGAAGTTAAACGGTTGAAGCGAAGTCGGATCCCATTAGTCAAAGTTCGATGGAACTCCAAGAGAGGTCCTGAGTTCACGTGGGAGCGTGAAGACCAATTCAAGAAGAAATATCCACACCTCTTCACCAAGACCACACCGAACGTCCAGTGCTGCATTTGAGCCTTGTGAACAAGGCTCGATTACGGGGAAGTCTATAACACCCGTGTGTTTTCAAGTCATTGACCTACGTCAACAAATCCGCAGTGTACCTTTTGTATGTACGCATTAACGATAAATTGTAAACGTTAGGTTAAATCGCGTATGCCAAAAATAACGTTCATTGTAAACAGGGCAACAAACAATAAATGTGTACATCAAGCAAGGGATATATAAATAATTTTGAGGAATAATTATTAACTATGTTCATTTTAATTATCGGATACGTAAACTTTATACGTTTTCGCGATAAAATGCATTTAGCACTCCCGGAACCACAAAAACTTTTCAACGCATCAAACAAATAACCCACGTTTATACCCAACTACCCAAAAGTTTAGTCAAAAAATCAAACATAAGCTCTATATAACCGAAATTTAAAAAGAAAGAACATCATAAAATAATCAATTTGAGAACTACATATTCCATGTTTTCATGGATGTTCTCAAATATAGGAACATCTACCATTCCTAACCAGCCTTGATCAAAGACTAAGACCTTGCCATTCCTAAGACTTCCTATATGTCTCTCTTGACTAACTATAGCATTTTACTACTTATTTCATTTCATAAGAAAGATTCAGATACACAAAATACTTAACCAAAAACAAGCATTGTTCTCCCTTTTTCTCTCCATATGCTACGGCTCAAAAACAAGACCAAACCAAACCCATACAAAATTTTCTACAACCCATACACTTCTATACACTTCCATTCTAAGGTATTCTAAGGTGATCCCAAGCATTGGCTAACCATATTCAAGTATTAATCAAGAGAAAGAAAGTTAGGGTTCTATTGAGAAAAGCTAGGGTTTCTTTGTGCAAGCTTTGGTTTTGTGATTTAACAAGGGTTTATCACTTATTTATCACCATCATCATTCATCATAAGGTCCACTTTAAACCTTTATGCTTTCATTTTATAAGTTTTCATGCATATGTTATTTCTATTTTAGCTTAAATCACCATTTAGGATTTTATCATGAAAATGAGGTTTTCACTTGAAATGAACATATGGGTTACTTTTTATATATTGGTGTATACATATATCATGTAAAAGTGATGGTAAAATATTGCATCAAAGTTATTGTGGTGTAAAAAGATTATGGGTAATTAGGGTTTTTTATGGTTTACTAATAATGTATCAAGTTAAAGAAATAATTTGACATGATAAGACTAATTATAGACATATTTAAATGTTGTATTGGTTGTTAAAAGTAAGAGTATAGGAAAAGAGATACCATCTTGTATAACACATGGTTTTATGTAAAATAACTACATTAACTAGAGATTTATGGATTATTTATAAAAGTTATGGTATATTATGTAAAATAAAAGATTTGTAATGTTGGGACAAAAGAACCTTGATGGACCATGGACATAATAAACATATGATATATGACATATATATGATATATAAGGCACATATGAGACTTTTTGTAAAATACAAAATGATAAATAAAGGAAAACAAAGGTTGAAAATGGACTTATCATACAAGCAAACATTCTTTCCAATCCGTGTAAAAAGACATACCAATTTATATTCTTATAAATAATACCATTTCACGACGATTCCATAAGGTTAAAAGAAACTTGTCAAAAACGTATTAATAAAGAAAAATTACTTAAAAACGAGTATACGTTAATAAACGGAGTCGTAAATAAATTTTTATAAAAACATTTTTATAAAAACTTTAAACAGCAAGTGTTGATATTTTTAATAAATAATACACATTTTTAGGATTCCAAAATGATAAGAATCGTAATTTTTCAATTAATAACGAACGAGTTATGAATTTCGCGAGTTTACGACAATTAATACTTTTATAAAACTATTTTTATAAAAGTTACTATTCATGACAGAAAGTTATATTTTTGTAAACCTCATAAATATATAGAACTTTCAAATACGAGAACGTCCTCGAAAGAATCATTAAAAACGGAGCTATAACGAATAAAATACGACATTTACGGGTTTTAAATACGACGACAACTACGAATTTTATAAAAACTAATGTCTGTCATGAACAGTAAAAGTTTAACTGTTCATCATACAGGGGAAAAATTTATAAAAATGTCAAATATCGATAACCCGTCTTAATACGAAAAGATGGACATAAGAAACGCGAGAATCGGGCTTAAAATGCGAAAGTTACGCCAGTTTTACTAAACGGTAATTATAAACGTTTTAACTTATTAAACACAATTTTTCCAAAACCATTAGTTGGTGATTGAGCTATATAGAATATTATGTGGTTATCAAAGTACTATATTACTAGGGAGTTTCATAATGAGGCCTCTTCGGATGGCGTTTCGACGAGTTGTTGGATTTACGATTTAAAGTGTCCTAACTCCTCGAACGTCATGTCATGACCTCTTTAATTATGATAGCCCGAACGATATTACGTTTCACAACGATTAAATTTATATTCAATGTTGATAGACTAAGTCCACGTACATATACAACCGTTAATTTTTATAGGTTGCATTTGATCAATACGCGAAGGCACTGTTAATTGTGTACACATGCATTACGTTATACGCACTCAAGGTGAGTATCATAGCCCCACATTTCACATGCTTTTGTTTTTACAAAGTTTATATTGGGTGAATAACATGCAATAGCTTTACACTTGGTACAAAGTGTAAAGTTTTCAAGTTAGGATTACGTGTTGCCTAAGTAGCGATAACCATATCTGAACCCATTATCATGAACGTTAAATGTGAGCAGGAAAGTTTATTAATAGATCTATTGGGTTGACAACCCCGTTCTTGATTAGCTATCACTGTACAAACGAACGAATACCATGTCGAATATAGGATTTTAGCGGGTTAGAACATCACCACGGCAATGTATCCATTAATAATGTATTCCTACCCCGTCGAGCTTCAGTGTCATGAGACTGTAGGCAACGTACTTACATTATACGATATCTTGCATCTGTTGCATTATCAACACTTGGGGAAATCTTGTGGTCCTACAATTATATTAAATATCAAACCTATGAAATTCCCACAAATTATAGACTTTTTAAAGCAATGTTTTATTCAGGGGATCAATAAGACACAAGGTGCGATGGAATAGCAATGGTAGGTTTTGATTTGGATTCATGCATTAAAGCGATTTTTTGTCGCATTTCATTTTGTTATCTGTTATGGGCTGAAAATCTTTGTATTTGATTAAGTAAACAAGTTAAGCTACGGGCTTATGTAAGAATGACTTTGTTAAATCCAATGTATCGTTTTCAAACGACTTTTTGGTCGTTCTATATATCTCTTGTGTTGTTGATCCATAAAGTAACACGCCCCGGACCCATATTCCGCTGCGACCCAATTTGGGGGTGTTACACAAAGTAATTTAAATGAAGACTTACAGTAACCTTAGCCAATCAAAGGTAAAAGAGCTCAAAATAGCTTATCGACAGCTCTAGCTTATTTAAAATAAGCCAGTAAAGTCCATGGGATTCCTTCCTTAACTGAATCCCCTTCCATAAGCTTATAATCCAATAGACAAAGTTTTTAGCTTATTTTATTTATTTAGGTAGATTAATAAGTCTGAATTAAGCTCTATCACGAGCTTATGAGACTAGTGAGAGCTATAGAGAGCTTATTGAACATTACTTATTATTTAATATAGAAAGAAGAGCTTATGATAGGCATTTTTAAAGATCAAAACTGAATTATCATTAATATAAAGACGTGATTACAATAACTTGAAAGGGAAAATTAACAACTAGATTTTAAAAGAAAATACAATAAGCACAATTAATAATCTAAAGCTAAACTAGGTGTAAAAAGGAAAAAGAAGATGCAATGTGTGTGAGAGTGTATGCTATTTATAGCCTAAAGCTGAACATTCTAGGCCTTCCTTGCTGCCCGCCAAAGCTCCTATTGATCTAGCCCGGTTGACAATCACATCATTGGATCTTTAATAAGAGCCACTTTGATCAAGTAAGTGCCAAACGATATTGCCAAGCCTGCAATCCTTTGAGGTGACAGCTTGTGCTAGTTTTGTGAGTATTTATAGGAGTAAAACCAACAATTCCTTGTGCTTTCTTCATACCACGTTTGATTGATGCTTGAATGATCAATAAGATACTCCTGAGTATGACGTTTTTTGAGTACTCCAGCCATTTGTGAATTAGGGGCCTGTCAGTTGTCGTTTAGTACCCCTTATTGTCATTGGCTCTAATCGATTTAAAACCCATGGAGAAAGTGAAGGGACGGAAGAAAGTACAACTTCTTTTTCCCGCTTAATTTTAAACATAACGGGGTAAATAGGGATTTAAACTTTGTTTTATTGGGGAACTTGGGATCCTTGTGGTTTTAGAAATATAGGTGAAGCTGAAATTTTCAAGTGATAAACATACTTTAAACTTTATAGCAATAATAGGTTCCCTGTAGTTTTAAATAAAAGGAAATGGGCTATGGGAGGGCATTGGCTTTTTGATTTGGTATATGGATCTTGGTAACAGTTTTTTTTAAGGGTTTAGGGCCCAATAAATGCCTTAGTGTGACCATTTGTGGAACTTATGAAACATAAGAGGGTTGATTGTTGAAACATTTGGGGTTTTTTCTTCTAGTGAGTTGACTTATTGACCCATAGTTGACTGAGAGTTGACTTTTCTTGGCTTTGGCTTTGAATCGATTACTTCTCTTGAGGTTTCTTTCTTCTTTTTTTTCCGGTTCTTGTGTCCGTGTTTTGCGCCTTTTTTAACGGTTTTCTGTGATTTCTGATATACCGTACCTGACGGCAAAACAACGAACACAAAAACAAGTGTAGTTTTTGCATTTTTTAAGTCTGTTTTGGGGTCATTTAGGTCATTTAATTTTGGTGTTAACGATATGGTATTTTACACTTATCAAAATTCCCCAAACTAAATGATTTGCTGTGTCCTCAACGCAATATCACATGCCTATAACCACATACCTCGAAACTTCCCCAAAAACCTAACCTTTGAAAAGTAGCAAAGATTTTTGTTGAGAGAGCTAAAGAACCACTTTTTTATACAGAACCTACAGAACCATTCTACACCCTTGGATATTTGATCAAATGGTTATAATAAATTGTGCTATTTATGTAATTAATAAATAAATTAGGATATTAGTTGTAAAGCTCAAAGGGCAATTTAGGTAATTTGTTTTATCCTATAAAAGTGGTAAAAACCTAGAAACCCAATAAAAATAACTGCAACCTCTCTTACTTTTAGATCCATTATTTAGAAAATAAAAAACTGACTCATCTCTCCATCTACATATATATATATACATGCTTAGATATTTATCTTTATACCTATACTTGAATTAGACTTGCTTAATCATATAATAAGCTAGATTAGTTGATTTTTGAGAAATAAGAATTGCTGCACAAGGTTATCACTAGCCTTCTCTTTTCTACACAAATTTAAAAAAAAAAGAATAATGAAAAATCTCATAACCCCTAGAAAAAGGCACCCAAAAACATGAGGCGGCCCCCAAATAAATCTGGGACCGCCCAGTGTTTATGGGACCGCCGTCAGCAGCGTCACGAACTTTTTACTGTTTCCTCTTTTTCTGCATCTTTGACCCTCTCTATACTAGCCTCATCTAGCACTTCTCTATTTAGGAAAACACCTTTTTAAGCCTTTTCCATCCAATACCATGCTTTTCCTTATTTAATCATCTCTTCCAATATATAAACCACTCTCCACCTTCATCCTTCACCATCTTTTCTTCTTCACTTATTCTATGTCTTCAACCTCCAATAAGTTATTCAAATCCTCCTCTAAACTTCTCAAGAAAACCTAAGATTTCGGTTAGATAAGTTTGCGGAAGAACAACCTCTTCACTACAATCACCACCTCAATCACAAAATGTCACACCACCATCACCTTCAATAGTTGCAAACTTTCAACCTTCTTAAAATCCACCTAGGAATCAAATGTTGAATCAACTCCATCACATATCCCACCTTCTTGAAACAAATCTTCAAAATTCAACAAATGTCTACTCTCAAGCACCACCTTCACTTGGGATTTTGTCATTGTTGCATGTACACTCAAAATTAATTTCACTCCTTAAGAGATGAACTCAATCTCATCTAATTTCTTCTCACTCGTCCCCTTGCTCGAGCTTATGCACCACCAAAAAATCCCTCACCAACCTCTCTCCTATCACCTCATCAAAATTAAACATTCTCATATGTTTAATTTATCTAAATAAATGACAAACCATCTTTTGCTTACGACATCTCCTAGATATCAAGAATAATCTAGTATAGTTCTAGTTTAAAATGTCTCTCTATGTTATGTTTTTAAATTTAGTCTTGTAACATTCATATATTTCAAGTATGAATTTGCTTTATTATGAATAAATGACTTTACTTTATGATGGGTGATTAGTGTATTCTTATATGTTGGCTATTTCTTCTTCTCTAGTAGCCATAAATATTTGTCATCGTATTGCTACAAGTTGGGATATATATTGGGCTTGCTATATCTAACTCGTTTTTATAGCAATTAGCCATAGCTTAATCCCTTGGTTCCCCAAACGAAGGGGAGTATACATCAAGGGGGAGCTTTAGCATAGTCAACTTCTTTCTCTTCTTAACTCGACCATCTACCTTTTTGAATTCGACAAAAAGGAGGGAGAAATGGATTAAAACTCATTAATAACTTAAAATTTTTATTTTTATGTAAAATGAGTTTATATTTTGTCATCTTCAAAAATAGGGAGATTGTTAATACAAATAATGTCTAAAAACGTTATTTATATTTTTCAACTCCTCAACGTTTTGAAGATGCCAAAATGTAAAAACGTTTACGATAAAAATAATTTTACATGTTATTAATCCTAAACTTCTATTTCGACGTAAATCACTTAAGGTATCTATAAACAAATCATTAAACATGATTAGTGATCAAGAACATAAGTTTTCTTAAACATTACATTTTTACAAAAGTATTTTTATAAAAATAAAAATATACAAAATATTTTTATTTATTAAAGAAATGTTTTATTTAATTATAAAAATTCAAATTCGGTTTTCCTCCCAAAATAGAAGCTTCTACACCAGAGATAACCTTCCCCACTAAAATATAAAAATAGGAGCGTCTACCTGGGGGTAGCCCCCTGATAGGCAGGACGGCCCCTAGATAAATCTGGGACCGCCGGGACCGCCTCTAGGAGACGTTACCATTTCCTGGCTATAAATACTACACTATTCCTTGTAGTTTTTCAGACCTCTTTGTACAGATTTTTCAGTTTCCTTTCTCTCACTAAAATCTTCTTTCTCTCTCTAAAATTGTTGATCACTAACTAAATTTAATCTTGTTACAAGTGATCCAACCTCTTCTTCTTCCTTCCTCTATCAAGTTCAAGAGAAGAACACTCGTAGTCGCCAAGAAACAAAGTGTTAGAGATTAGTTTTTTTCTTCTATCTTCTTCTAGATCCAAACCTTTATTTTCTTGATCTTGTGTGATTCTGTAAATCCAGATATTGTATAAATCCAAAAGTGTTGATTGTGTGTCTGTTATTATTTTAGTCCTTAAAATACATTAGTGAAGGTGTAGATTGGTTCTAGCTAAGATTATGACTCGACATTTAGCTTAGTATAGAAAAACAAGATAAACGACGTGTAAACGGTTTTCTCTGCCTAAACGGTTTTCTTTCTCTCTCTAAGATAAACGATGTGCATGAATATGCCGTATTAATAGAACTGACAATAATGTTTTTAAAGTTCATAAAAAGTAAAGACTGATAACGTCCAGACAATCAATACACCGTATGGTATGGAGCGGATACACCGTATTGATGTCTGGGAAGACAGACTCAATAAAATTAAATAACATTCCGAGTTGTCTCCCGAGAAGCACTTTTATTTACAACGAAGTCTTTAAGTTGGACTTTTCTTCAGCTTTTCTTTACTCAGCTCTAGTTACCATCCATCATTCGTCCATTCTGCGAAAGATTTCCTAGTATGATCGATATGCATCATCGCTTGTTCTTTCCAAATCGTCGTATTCATCTTCTTTAACAACAACATACTCTTCGTCTTGTACAAATGAATACTTGATCATCTTGAATCTTCTTATATTGCACACCGACAGTTTGTGAGCTTCACATGACTCTTATCTTTCATCATGAGTTTCATTCTCATATTCTATTTCATCGTGATCGTGGTAGGTAATCTCATGGCTTTCCCATCTTCTCCAGCCATCATTGCTTGATTCGTCATCACTGATTGAGCCTTAAATGATAGCTTTATTTCTTAAAGCTTTTTCTTTCAGCTTGCAATCTATCAATGCATCATACCATTCATAATCTTGGTAATGGAGCGAGTTTCTAACTATGTATGCTCCAGGTAAGTTTCCTCCATTACAATATCCATCATTCTTCTAACTACATATTGGCCATTCTGAACATCCAGTTTTATAATTGAAGGGTTTACAATAATGCTTAACTGGTTTAGGTTCAGTCCAAACTCCTTTATCAGTCCATGGTTTCTCATCAACCCATGGTATATCTCTGTTCCATTCATAGATCCAATAATCCTTATATTCTTCATAAGTTTTGAATCCCTTAATGTCCTTAGTAAGTAAGTCTGGATTGACTTACAAAAGATAGTTAAATTCTTTGATGGCCTTGCACATAGATGTCTCAAAATCAAATATATTAGTGTCGATCCTAAAGACTTCAGCAACTTCATCTTCATTATCAGAAAACTCTTCATCCGTGAGTTCAACTTCATCATCTCCTCTAATCCAGTAAATCCATAATGCTTTCTTTGTATAATGATCCATTATCTTGTAGTTAAAAAACTTTGACCCCAACCATTCAGTAAATGCAACATCAGATGGATCATATCCCATATCATCATCAGCTTCATGCGACATTCGTTGCTCTGAATCATTATCCTTGTTTGAGTCACATGGGATGTTAGCAACTTCAACTTCATATGTAAATAAATCATCCATTCCGCTTATTCGGTTGAATTCATTGTTGAAAACTTCAAGTGATGTATCGCAAGTGAGCAAAACATCTTCTCCTTTAATTACCTTTTTCATTTTTAACTGAAAAATAACAAGAAAATTTATCAGTAGAACCAGCAGGAAAAAGTTGTTAAAAAAATTTCAGCTTTAAGTTCGAAAGTGGAAAAGAACTTTATCAAAAATGAAAACTAAGATTCTGATTCTATTTTAGTTGATCGCTACGCCGTATTCAATAGAAGTGAATACGCCATATTAATCGATTAAATGAATACACTGTATTGGACAGAAAGTTGGATATATCGTATCCAATGGAAGTGGATACGTCGTATCAAGTTATTGACTAGAACAGTGTATTAGGAAAACAATTAAATTAAACACACAAATATACAAACAAACAATTAAACTAACAAATATACAAAATATATAGAATATACAAGAATATACACTAATCTAATTGACAATACTCCTAAGGGTTAGATCTAGTCTAATAACCAAAACATAAAATAAAAATCAACATTAATTTTTACTCCCCGACAGAGGCGCCAAAAACTTGATGTGTCGTTGTGTGGTGTATATTTCTATGATTCAAGTTTTAAATTTATATTTTGCCGACTTAACCAAAAACAACATTTTAACGGCCAGTGTACCCGATCGGTGGTAGATTCGTGGTAAGTAGGGTGTCGAACACTTAAAGCGAGGTTAAATCTCTTAATTTATTTGTATTTTGGTTATCTAATCTAAGTTAATTCTAATCTAAGTCAAACCTATGCTAATTCTATGTTAGTTCTAATCCTAATTCTAACAGGTAAAAGGGGGTTTCAGCCTGAGAGACTGGCACGGGTTTGGTAGTGACTACAATTAATTCAAGACACTTTAAATCACGCAAGCAAATTAACAGAAGATAAAAGAGCGGTCAAGCCTTATGATAGAAAACTGTATTAGCCATCATTAATCCGATTAGAAGTTGGTTTGTTTATTCAATGCAATGATTACTTATCTCGATTAGGCATATCCTAAGATCTAGACACATTAATTATGTCATAATTAAAGCATCCGCATAAAGCATCCTTATATATTGATTATAAGTCATCTAGAGGACGACACTGTGTATGTCGAATGAACCTTAGCTCATAGAAACTTTACCCACTTACTGCTTAACGGTAACTTGAGTTAGGTGGTAGTCCACAATCCAAACTATACCAATGATCAGAACATTATTAGTTAGTACTAAGCCACTACCTTCTACGGTACAACCAGTTCAATCAAGTCAAGCATGGCGTTAGTGATCCTATTTGTTACACCTATACCCATTACTATATGGAGAGTTATCCCGATATCTTAGCCTACGCCCAAACAACACCGAAGTTACAGTGCATTAAATATGTAGGACTAGACCCAGTTGAATGATAGGTCGCATACTTAAGCACGATTCATAGCGTGTCATAAACACATACAACAACAATACTTAGTACAGATGAGGATAGTCAAGCGTCCTAATATGATCAGCGTTTAATGATCTTTCTATATGTAGCGGCGATGCATGTCCATAGCCGATTAACACGAGAGTATAGAGTATGATTTTTTTTCAACATATGCGAGAAGTGTTGGACAGAGAGTCGGTCGATTAGCAGGGCATAAGGTCGCGTTATTCTTTCACTGAGTATCACACTTTCCAGCTAGGAATAATATAATTTTTATGCGCTAATTAAAAGCCGTTTGAAGTGTGGTATCCATCATAAAATAAGGTTCGTGTAAATTACACTATTGGGCTTATATAAAGACTGTTCTAGATTTGGGAAGTGATCTAGTGTGGTTGGCACTATGGGTATGAGAACTAACCTATAATGCAACACAATGGATAGAGCTATAGTACATATCTGATACGTGAGGAGCTTTTAGATTAGGTGAACGGTTTTCGTTAGGTGTTGTAGGTAACACTCAGATCTCGAAGCTATACCGGTAGATGTAGCGTATGGGTGACAACATAGTTGGAGTGAAGTGAGATATGATGATATCAAGCGTAGATTCGAACGAGCTCTATTCTAAGCGTAGGCAAGCGCATTATCTAGAGAGTGCGATGGCTCGCAAGTGCTCTATTAGGTGAGATCGATTATCAACTATAGGACAATCATTTGAGAGCGATATAGACGAGACGATTTAGCGCGGCATGGTAGCTAAACATATTGAATAGTAGTTATACATACCGATGATGTCTATATCTCTATAGCTCGCTCTATCAGCTGAGTCGAAGTAGAGCACAGTCGATCAGTAGAGTGTACAGAGTACAACTCAGATAATTGTTGGAAGTTATTAGGACACTCGATAGGACTTGAGACTAGATGCGTGGCGCGATAACTTTCTTCTAGACACTGTAAGAAGAGATAGAGTCAACTATATTTAATATAGGTACTCAGTGATTTAGAGTTGCATTAGAGGCTTAGATTATGCGAGATGAAATGAAGTATCTACATGAGATATCTTCGTAGTACAATGAGTAGATATCGAGGGAATATAAATAGGGAGCACACTGATCTTCTTTCTAGATTAAAAGTTGGTAATATATATTCCAATAGAGTTGGTGGATATGAATGCTGGAGCGTAAACCACACACAACACAGAACACACACAAAAACAACAGAGAACGAAAACAATCAACTATATAGTATATACTATTAATTTTAAACTGGACGAGAAAGACTGAGATATATTTCTTGTCTTAGTGGACTGCACTGTTTGGGACTGAGAGAGACACTATGAACATGGTTTTTCTCTGGTCTATGTGAAGATAGACCGGGAGTGTAGTGTTAAACGAACATGTAATGACAGAGATGATAATAGAGGTAAGGATACACACACTTATTCATTAGCAGTGTATTGTGATAATTTGACTAGTGTTGAGTGTTGATAGAGACTGAGGGGAGAGGTAGATGTAATAATTATTAGAGTCTCTGTAACAGTGCAATACATGCGTACAGTGTGATATGCTCTCACTTACAATTTATAATATTAGAAACTTGTATGAGTTTATTGAGGAGATTATGGTATATGCATTGTAGATTTATACTTTAGGTTATAAGTGACATAAGCATTGATAAGGAGTCAGGCGACAATGAGATGTGAACATTATGATATATCTATGTCATAGTTGATCATGTCTGGTGTGGTATATTGCTAAGGGTAGGTAGAGTTTTCTAGTGTTAGGATGTGTGTGCACGTGGAGAGCTTGTGATAGTAGTAACTATTTTTGTGTAGTTGTGTGATAGTAGTCACAAGACTTGCATGAGTTTCTCTATGGAGCAGGGGTGGGGATGTGGTCTGAAGAGCACGAGTGGAGTGACACGGAGTTCTTACATGAGACAAGGAGTAGTACAGTATATTACGTAGGTTAGTGACGAGTGAGTAATAGATTGGAGGGTGATACGCAATATGTATTGTGTGTGGGAGAGAAGCAAATTTTAGGTGATGTATCATCATGAGATGGACAATTGGACAATGATAGGAGGGAGATAAAAAGATTGACGAAATATTATATATATACACTGCATATAATATACTGTGACTTTACAGATTAACTATTAGGGATGTAGCTTCAAATAGATACTCTTGATTCAGTAAGGTGTGGTATTTAATTGGTATTGAGATTTTTATTTATTGATGGTAAGCATATTTGGGATTATAAAAGAGAATGTTTAAATAAAATAAGTGATTTAAGATTTGGTGAAGAAGTAAAATAATTGTGAGTTTATTACGATAGAGTAATTGATTGTTTGTTGTATTTGTTGTTGTATTATTTTTTGGGGGTGTAGGTGGAAAGGAAGAGAGGGATTTCACCAAGGGTGTGAGGGTGGAGAGAGTGGTGTGTGAGAGGGGGGGGGGTGGGGACAGGGTTGATGGTAACGAGTGGTGATTGGAGGTAGGAAGTGTAGAGTTAGGAATGGTGTGGGTGTGATATGTTGTCATAGGGTTGGTGTGTTTGGGTGGAGGTGCATGGTTTATTACAAGATGTATGCGTGTATTAGTAAACTCTGTTGGAAGTGGGAGTGTACACTCTGTTGGAGTAGGCAGATCTTTGACATGTATAGTGGTGTAGTTGGATAATATAACACAGGAGTACACATGTGACTAGGTCGATGTTTGTATTCTGAGGATTGATGGAGAGGACACTAGTATGAGACATGTAGTGTCACAGAGATAAGAGGAGACGTACACATTAATACGAGTCATTTGACTGCATAGGATAGGTGCATTATGAAGCACATATGGGTTGTGTTGATTGAGCACATGTTTATGGCGCGAAGCAATGGGCACTATAGTAATGTGCTTGTGTAGAGAGATATGTGTATGTGTAATGTTACATATATTTAGAGGGGAGTGATGAGGGGTATGAGTAGGAGGAGTGGCGAAGGGCACATGTGATTGAGAGTTGAATTGTTACACTTTCATGGGGGGGTGAGAATGGAGAGTAGTTATATTATGAGATGTGAGTCATGGTGCTGATCTCATAGGAGCGATGGGGTTGTATTAATAGAAATTTTTAAGTGTGGTTGATATAATCTGACATGTGTTGGGTTTGGATGATTGATAGGCGATTGTGGTGGCAACTATGGATATATGCGTGGAGGTACTCTGTGTGTATATCATATATAATTCATAATGTGTGTCAGTCTTGGTCTGTGTAGTTTCTAGAGATTCTAAGGACATGGCAGACTGCTTTGGGTTGATATTAGATAGACACTCTCTGGATTGGTACTCAAGAACACTTTTGGTGTAGTATAGACGGGGGTGTACTATGGGGTGAACAGTGTTTGTACTGGAGGTGACAGTGGTTATAGTACACATACTGAGGATGTGTGCATAGTGTAGGTACATGTGTGTGACTAGGATTCTGTTTAGGTAGGAATATGTTTCTGGAGTGTCTATGATATGTTACAATTTTCGATTGTGAGAGTGAGGGAGTTATCGACTGGTAAGGGAGTGGTGGAGTGTGTATTAGGGTGGGATGTTAGTTACTAAAGTGATTTAGATACACTTAGAACTTTGTGCACTGGCGTGATGATAGCTAGATAGTGGGGAAGGGAAGAAGAGGAAAGTGATGGGTGGTTAAGTTGCGATGTATTGTTATGAGTTGACGGCGTGAGGATGAGAGGGGTGTGTATAGGTGTGTATATATTATGATACTCTGAGTTTCGACATACACAGTTAGAGGAGATGTCAGGCGTAATTGAATAGAATATTGTAGTTTGAAATCTTTTGGAGGTCTATTAACTATGTTTGATATTTAGTATATAGTTGTTAGGTTGAGAGTATATCGTTCATATAGTACTTATTTGTTACTTATAGATTCTGGGGGTAGAGCTCTTACTAGTAATTAGTTGTGGGGGAGGGGGTTTTTGAATTGTTTAAATGTTGTAAATACATTTATAGATTAAAAATTATCTTTTATCTAGGGTTTATTTAGGGAGGTTAGGGATAGGGGGTTGAAAGTGGTAGAGAGGGGGAGTTGGATTGGAGGGATATAGGTGGTTGTAAGGTGAGGTGTGGGTGGTGATGGGGTGTTGTGGTGAAATGGTGGTTATGGTTTGGGGTAGGGGATGTATGTATTTGGGGGTTTGTTGTGAGTTTGGGGATTAGTAATACTAAAGAGAGAGAGTGTGAGGTTTTTGTTTGAGGTGTTGAGAAGTGTGTGGGTTGGTGGAGTGGAAGTGAGATGTTTTGTGTTTGGGATTTAGTTGTTGGTGGTTTTATTTTTTTTTAATTGAGGGATTGTTGTGGTTAGGGGTTTATTTGAGGGTTGTGTTAAGGTGTTTAGGAGGTTTAGGGAGTTATTTATGTTAGAGTTAGTTGGTTGTATATTGTTAGTGGAGTTTGATGTTTGGTTTAATATTCTACTGGTAGTTTGTGGTTTTTTTTTTATAAAATGATTGTGTTTGGTGTTATTAAATTATATGTAGTAATGAGGATTTGTGTTTAGTATTTTAGAGTGTGGGGTTTTTAGTTTATTTTGAGTGATTTTGAAGTTTATTTTTATTTGGTAGGTATGGGTAGTGTATAGTGTATTGGGTTGTTATTGTGTATAATTGTGTTAATGGTATTATTAATAAAAGTTTTTGGGTAATGTTGTTTAACATGCTTTGATATGTCCATATTAATCATTGTTTCCATTATTTACCACTTTTGTATTTTACCACAAGTCTTACAATTTATATATAGGTATTATATCATATATATCTTATGTCCATAGTCCATAATTGTCCTTTTTGTCCAACTTACTAAATCCTTAATAATACTAAATAAGTCATAACTTTATATAATAAATCATAAATCACTAGTTTTTATATGTAGTTATTTTACACACAACCATGTGTGTACAAGTCTTCTCATCTTTTATACCCTTATATTAACAACCATACAACATTAACATAAGTCCATAATTAGTCTTAACATGTCATATATATTTCTTTAACTTGAAACATATTAGTAAACCATTAAAAACCCTAATTACCCCATAATCATTTTTACACCAAAATAACTCGATGCAATATTTTATCATCACTTTTAACATGATATATGTAATAACACCACATATATAAAAGTAACCCATATGATCATTTCAAGTAAAAACCTCATTTTCATGATAAAATCCTAAATGGTGATTTAAGCTAAAATAGAATAAACATATGCATGAAAACTTATAAAATGAAGGCATAAAGGTTTAAAGTGGACCTTATGATGAATGATGATGGTGATAAATAAGTGATAAACCCTTGTTTAGTCACAAAACCAAAGCTTGCACAAAGAAACCCTAGCTTTCCTTAATAAAAACCCTAGCTTTCTTTATCTTGATTAATACTTGAATATGGTTAACCAATGCTTGCAAATGCCTTAGTATACCTTAGAATAGATGTGTATAGAAGTGTATGGGTTGTAGAAAATTTTGTATGGATTTGGTTGGGGATTGTTATTGAGCCGTGGCTATGTAAAGCGCGCGAAGGGATGATTTTGTTGATTTTTTCTAAGTGTTGGTGTTGTAAGAAGTCTTCATTAGTTACTTGCAAGTAATAAGAGTCATGTCAATAAAGTTTGCAATAGTTTGGTCCAAGACAAGAGAGGAAATTAAGGGTTCATGTTTAAAGTTAATAAGTCAGAAGAACAACAAAGTAAGGTGGCAGGTTAAAATGCAAGTGAAGTACTCTTGACCAAGTTGCTAGAAAATGACTCATTTAGTCTATAATCATTGGTGGTTATGCCATGGAATAATGGGGGGGGGGGGGAGGGCTTCTAGAAGTCTTTTGTCTAGTAAACATATTACTAGTGAATTTATAAACAAGTTACAACTTGTAACTTTATTTAAATGATGTCCATTTGCAAGTATTGGTGTATTACTTTATTTTCTAGTGTACAATGTGTAAATAACATTTACTTGGCTAAAGTTTAATAAAACTTTAGGCATTGGGTACACTCGTGGGTAATTGTTGAAGCGTAGAAAAGTTTTGGTGGTTCCGGGAGTGCCTAAACGCAATTTATCGCGAAACGTATACTCTTAACGTATCCGATAAAAATAAAATGAACAAAGTTAATAATTATCCTCAAAATAATTATATAACTCTTGCTTGATGTAAACATTTAATTGTTTGATGCTCGTTTACATTGAACGCTAATTTTTGGCGTACGCGATTTAACCTATCGCTTATGATTTAAAGTGAATACGTACATTACAAAAAGTACATTGCGGATTTGTTGACGTCGTCAATGACTTGAAAACACAGGGTGTTATAGTATCCAAGGTATTAGATATGGCATATTGGGGTTTCTTAGAGTAGGGATCACATTTGATATCTTCCAAAATATTCACATACTATATCTCCAATATGGCGTATTGGTCTTCACCAGATACGGCATATTAAACAGGTTTCCTTTGTGGTCTTTGGTGAGTGCAGGCACGGATACGCTGTATCTTCCTTGATGGATATGGCGTATTGATTGTTAGAATAGTAATCATCAAAATATCTTCATTTTAGCTCCAGAATGCGCGCCTTTTGCTAATATTCACCAACTACTCCATAATTACTGCAATTCTTAAATATAAATGATTAAGTAACAATTCTTTGTAATAATTATACAAAATGGGTTAATTACATGAGATAAATGATGTCATCATGTGTAATAAAGTACAGAAGTCGAAAATCAAGTTGCTCAAAATGAGTTTAGAATCCGGGTATTTAGAATGTTGGGAATTAGAATGAGCTTATTGTTGTTCCAGGGATTGCTAAACTGAATGTGAATCAGAATGAGAATGGTAATGTTGTAGCAGTACAGGCTGAGGGTAATGGAAATGGGAATAATGGTAATCAGATAAGGTGTTACAACTGTAGAGGATTGGGTCATTATGCCAGGAACTGCACAGTCAAACCAAGGAGAAATTGTTGCTAATTGCTCAAAAGGAAGAAGAAAAAATCTAACTCCAAGCTAAAGAATTTGATTTGATGGCTGCTGTAGGGGATATTCATGAGATTGAGGAAGTCAATGCAAACTGCATCTTGATGGCAAATTTGTAGCAAGCATCGACATTGGGTACTCAAACTGACAAAGTTTCCGACTATGATTCAGATGGATCAGCTAAGGTACACCATTTTGAAAATTATTATGATAATAAGACATTCAATATGTTTACTCAAGAGGAGCAGTATACTGAGCTACTCGATCCCATTACTGAGCCACATCAGGTTCAACAAAATAATAGTAATGTTATCTCTATAGAATCTAGTGTGGAACATACTGGAGGAACAGTAGAACAATATCCTACGACTGTTGAGGAAACACATGCTATTTTGAATCATTATATAATAATTTGGTCACTGAAGTTGATTTGACCACTAAGCTTGCTAGATATAGAGGTCAAGAAAAACATTTTGAAATCAATAAGGTAAAATTTGATGAACTTGAAATCGGTTATAGAAAGTATGTTTATCAAGAACAATGTTTTACTAAAAAGATAAATGCTCTTCACTTACGTAGCTAAACAAATAACAATTTTGAATGAGGAAATTGCAAACCCAAATAACCAGCTTTCAAAAGAAAAATCAAATGTTTCTCTTCTTCAAGAAGAAAAGAAAAAGTTTAAAAGTGATTTCAAGACACGCAGAGATGAGTTTCTTGATAAACAAATTCAATATGAGAAAAAGATAAAGGAAATAGATAACATTTTGGATAAAACGGGTCAATCGATTCAAACAATGCATATGCTTTCACCTAACCCAAACTCGTTTTACCAAACTGAACAAAAAATGGCTCTATGTTATTAGTGTAACATTTCTCATTTTCGCGTCATTGTACGACTCTATTAATGATCACCATTTATTTTAGTCCGATACGCATTTACGTTTAATTTTACTGTTAAGCTAAATCGCGTAGACTATAAATAATCTTTTAGCGTAAACGGTCACCAAATAAATTAAGATTTACGTCAAGCGAGTGTCTAATAATTATTATGACGATAATTATTGGCTTTGTTCAATTATATTTGTATTGGTTACGTAAATGACTTACGTTTTGCAATAAAAGACACTTAGACGTACCGCCAAAATACCTAGACTTATCAAGACTCAAACCATTACCCACAGTTATACCCTGAACATAAAAATTATACAATTTTGTATGAATAAAACCCATAAGGCCGGTGTTAGTAAAATAAAACACAAGAAACCATTGTGAAAGCCACACAATATCTATGCTAAGTACTTGTACAACATTATGTAATTAAAGAATGTACTTAGAACTTATTATATAATGGGTAAAGATCACACATGATCTTTGTTGCCTCTCTTCTCACGTCTACACCACAAGAAGACCACAAGAGCTAGATTTCACAAATCCTAGCATAACTAGACTAAGTACCAAACAAATCTTGTACAAACACAAAATATCTACCTAAGATCCCCAAATCTTGTACTTAGATTATGCCATTAAGAATGGTACTTAGTGGTAAAATCAAAACTATGTCTCACTAACTAGCTAAACCAAAAACCACCTCAACTCATGCATATCTAGTCAAGGGAGAACTAAGGGAGTTTAGCTAGCAAGATAGTTCTATAAATAGAGCCCATTAGTTCTCATATCACAGTTTCAAGAAACACAACAATAGTTGCTAAACACTTGAGCCAACAAAGTCTCCTTTCTTCTTTTGTTCTTAACCCACGACAGAAACACAAAGTCTCCCACACACCACTCAACAAATTGCAAGCAAACTCTCTCTATCCTAAACCATAACCACGGCTCAAAACTATTATTAGGGTTTTCATAACAACACGCCCACTTCAAACACTTCCAAGTGTTCAAGAGTAGAGTTGCAAGTAAAGAGCTCAGGAAGGGTTGCAAGGACAAGGTGGGAAGGGGTTCACGAGTTAAGACATAGGAGCAAGAAGCTCGTTGTCTGGTTCTATCGTGTCTCCTAGGGTCCGTACCCGTGTTCGTACTTTCGGTTACGATTGTCCTTGCCTAGAGGTATCATACAAATTAGCATTCGAATTCATTTGTAAACCAAAGTATTGCTTATGATATTTTACTATACTGTTGATATCACTACGTGGGTTATAACCATAAAACATTCTGAACCAATTCAAAGAAATGAACAAAAAACTCGACTTACTGTGATGCGTGTTTATATAAATAACGCATGCATCTCTTACATGAACCCAACGTCCAAAACATTAAAAATAGGGAATAACATTTCATGGAACCTTTAGCAGCAAGTTCATGTTATCATCTCAAACAAAGTTATTTCAAAATAAAAGGTTACATAATGAACCATGCGAAACACGTTTCGACTTAAGTGAAACTGTAGGAACCCATGTCGTAATAACTTGTGTAGTACTTAAGTTAACATGCTTACGTAAACGAAGGCTCACGACTAAACTAGGGTTTATATATTACCCATGTGAAAATCATTCACAAGCTAGAAGTGTGTTTCAGTGGTCTTAGTACTAGGTAAAGGAAAGAAGACAAGAGAAACCATACACTACATTAAGCATAGCACACTGTGGGAAAACCTATACTTGAACTAGTTGCAAACGTCACATATTTCATGATGAAAATTGTATTTCATTCGCTCATTGATTAATCCCTATGACACACATACATATAAACCATAGATCCTCAAAAGCTACAATGGCGTTAGGAAAAGGAATGTAACAAGTCCCATGTCACTCAAAGTTGGCATACTGTTGAAGCTATACTCGTTTGTAAGTTAAGCAGGTTACGAGCATATAACCCACTTCGTCCTCTATGTTACATAATGTGTGTGGAGTAAGCTAAGTTTTCATACGAAGAAATGGTCACATAAACGAACATAAGCTTATTTGGTTTCACATAATAACAATTATTCGATATAAACATAAATATAAGTCGAGGTCCAAACATGGCGCTTGGAACACGAATATACGTAAAACCATACGTAAACTTTACCATACAAATCGTTGGCTCGGTTAAGGAAGTGGCGTAGTATCTAATTATAATTTTGCATGAGAGAATCATAGCTTAACGAGCTTATCTAGGCCTCTAAGTTTACTGGGTTTGGGGACACATTGCTAGAACAACAACAATGGCTTGTTAACCACTGTTGGACTGACTAAAATCGTTGAGGGCATAGCAGGCCCACAAGCCAAACTCTTTGGCCTAATAGTAATTGATAAGCTTGTGGCTTGTTGATAAAACATTAAGCTTGAAGGAACTTAACGAGCTTAAGGGCTTTTGAAAATACTAACGGACCTTAAATAAGCTTAACAAATGCATTTGTACTACCTGGACTAACTATAACATTAGCAGTAGTAACCATTATGGTACTACCATTACTAATGACAATATTATTCTACCAGAAGTAACTAATATACTACCAGTAGTAATGACTATATCTACCAGTAGTAACTATAAAGACCTAAATTTCATTTTTGTAAACTTAAAGGACTAATTATGTAATTATCAAAACTAAAGGGTTTACAGTGTAAATGTTTATATTTTATAAACCTAGGGACTAAAGTGTAATATCTAGAAGCTTAAGGGTATATTTGTGATCAAAAGTGAATTAATAAAACGCTAAAGAATCGGTCAAATATTAATATATTCAGACATTAAACGGGTTTAATTTACGACTTAATAAATAAGTATATTTATTAAGTCTAAATAATATGAGGGGCTGGTTTTGAATATTCTGAAACTTAGGGTCTGATTTGAAACTATGAGAACCCGAATTTCATTTTTGTAAAGCTAAGGGGCTAATTATGCAATTTTGGAAACTATGGGGTTTAAAATGTAAATGTCATATTTTATAACTCTAAGGGCTATTATGTAATTATACGAGACATAAAGGTATAATTATGAACAAAAGTAAAATAATTAAAACACTAACGGAAACAAATAAATTATAGTTATATATATTCGATATAATCGGCTTTTAAAATTAACGACTTAAAAATAATGGATACTATTAACAATGATTACACATATCCCGAGAGCCATCAAAACCACGAAAAAAACTATAACCCGTGTGCCCACCACACAACGTTGATAACAGTAATATATAATGAGTTTAAATAAAGATAAGCATTTGACATGTATTTTATTTTATTTGATTTTTAGTCTAAGTGGTAGACTAAGATGTGTCGTATTTACCTAGGTATTTGACGGCGTATTGTTTTGGACTTGGTTCTTGAGCAAGTTGAAAGATTGCATCGGGGAAGTACCAAATTTGACAATTATATCTGATAGGCATTATGCGATTACACATGCATGCAAGAATGTGTTTCCAAACTCTTTTCATGGATATTGTTGTCGTCATTTGATGATGAATTGCAATATGCAAAGCGATAAGCTAAATGGTTTATACTGGAAGACATGCAAAGCCTATACAATTCCCGAATTTGAGAAATTAATTTCTTTAATTCTGACTGTAAGACCTGATTCTCACAGAAAACTAGTCCAAGCCGGGTTTAGCAAATGGACTAGGGCACTGTGCCCTACAACAAGATACAACTACATGACATCAAACAGTGTTGAATCAATAAATGCGTTAACAAAGGACGTGCGAAAATTACCAATCACGCAGCTAATGGATTGGTTTAGAGATCTTCTACAAAAGTGGTATTATGAACGTCGAGCTAAACATCAAGGTATGAATTAGTATTATTTAAAGTTTAGTTTTAAATTTAACTTTTTTGTATCATACATAACATGAATCGTTCGTATATTTTTTTGTTAGATGCACCGGATGATGAACTTACACAATGGGCATCTGCAAAGGTAAAGCGTAGAATGTTAAAGAGCGTTAATTGGACGGTTAAGGGGGTTGATGAAAACAAAGTTTATGAGATACGAGAGCAAAAAAAATACATGTTGTTTATTTGGAGAAAGGTGAGTGTACTTGTCGAAAATGGCAACTATCGGGTTTACCATGTGGGCACGTTTGTGCAATGGCCAGATTTGCAGGTTTGCGTAGTGTTGATAAGTTGGCAAAACCTTGGTTTTTAAATAGAAATATTAAAGGTACATACGCAGGGATAATTTATCCTTTACAAGATGTATCGAGTTGGCATACTCCGCATGATTTACCACTTGTTTTGCCACCGATACTTGGTAAGAACCTCCCTGGTAGACCAAAAAAGAAAGACCGAATCCCATCACGGGGTGAGGGACGGATAAATAATAAGTGTGGAAGATGTGGTGCGCAGGGACACAATCGAACGAGTTGTAATGTACCATTGCCTAAAAAACAAGTAAGTATTACATTGTTACACTAACTTTGTACGTACAAACAAATTTTTATAAAACTTATTATGTTGTTATTTTCAGACAAATGGTTCAAAAAGGATGAAGTCAACCCATGTCACATCTGTTTACAAAGAATCTCAAGCTAACCAGGAACATCCACAACCAAATCAAGGTTTTAATGTGCAAATGATGCATGAGTCCTATCTATCAGACGCAACTGGAATTCTCACATCCTCAATCTAGTGATCCCAACTTAAACTATTTGTCATAGTGGTCTACTCCATCCAACTTCTTAGACTAACTAGTCAATCAGTTTGTATTTTTCTACTTTTAACTTGGATTTCTTAAGGCTTTCGTGTGAACTCTATGAACTTAAGTACTTATTTTTCTTAAAGGACTCATCCTTTTTCCACTAATGTTATTAACATAATAGTAGTGTGTGCATAAAAAACACATTAACAAAGCTAGGATTCATATAGCAGGAGTAAAGCAAGCAAACCTATGAACGCGACATTTGCTTTACTGTCAATCTTCATAGAAGTGGTCTGTGTCATAGTGCAGTCAACTGTAATACAGATGAACAAATTATAACTGTCATTTGCAATTTTAAATCACACAAAACAATGAAAGGAAACAAATAACTAAAACTTGATAACAACTACAAGCATAAACAATAACAAATCTCTTTAGGGAGGACAATCGCATAACTATCTCCCCAAAGCATTCATAATAGAAGCATAAAAGACTAATTCTAGAGGGTTTGATGAAGTCAGTGTACTAATAGGGGGTATATTAATGATATTTTTTACTGTAAAAACATGCAGCCTACCATCAATGGGCGGGATTTAAGCCGGCGTTTCAGGATACACCATTAATAAACAATTTGAGTAAATGAAATTTAGAAGACAATTCCAGACCCTACCTTGTAAACTATGCTTACGCGGTAAATGGGCCTTATGTGGACTAATTTATAAAAGTCAAAACTATTGGGTTGTATTACAAAAGTCCAAACTTTTGGGTTGTTTCGTTTGAGTGAATGTATTAGTTTTTTACAAGTCCTAATGACAATATTTACTTTACTCTTTCAGCCTTAACTACCTACAACCACAAACAAACCTAGATCAAATTATCAAAGATCAATGGCAGACTGGAAAGTAAACGTTTTGCAAAGAGAGTACGAAAAAAACAGAGGGTAACAGGTAAGTTCATTTCTGTATTTGTAGAACTATGAAGAACGTTAACTTTAGGAAAGGACACTTTATTCATCCAAACACACCTTTCCAGTTATAATTTATATGAATGAACCCCAATTCCCTTTATAGTATAGTTATACCATGTTAAAAATGATTTATAATGAATTGTACTAGTTTAGCATACCAAACAACTCTATGTTTGTTTTGTTCAACATTATATTGAATGTTAAAGGGGTGTTTGGATCGATATTGAAGCATAATTTAACAGATGATTGGTTTCATGTTGTTATACTTATAAACTACATGTTAAGTGCAGAAGTCATAATATTGGAGTCAGATTATGATAGTCCTCACATCATGAATTCTGATGATACTTGGGAACCTGGAAAAGATGTTGCAAAAAATACCTCAAATTCTATTAGTTTTAAAGGAAGAAAAGGTTCAACTACCAAAAAAGTTTCATGCTCTAAATCTACAAAAACTAAACCTTTCAAGGATTTAAAGTTTTTTGAAGATTCTAGTTCAGATGATCAAGGTAATGTTTTTAGAGGTAAACCTAGGAGAACATCAGTTTATTCTAAAGGAAACAAACATTTAGTCTCTAAAAAAGGGTCATGTTCGAAAAAAGGTTCATGTTCAAAAGGTGTTGTTAGAGGTAAACCTGTAAAAAGTGATGTTGATAGTGTACAAGTCATAATATTGGAGTCAAATTATGATAGTTCTCATAGCTTGAATTATGATGATACTTGGGAACCTGGAAAAGATGTTACAAGTCATAAAGTGATGTCAGTGGCTGATGTTATTGATGCTAAAAGACCACCTCCATTGAGGAATTGTATCTTGGGGATTGCATCGTTAAAACTTGGAAACATATTATGCAAAAGGATTTTGGTATAAAAAATGCCAACTAACATGTTGCTGCAAGTCAAGAAGGTACAAGTAAAGGCAAAAGGAAGATGGTTTACCATTAGCATGTGTTGGTTGCCACTGGATTTAGTGAAGCTTTTGTTCATATATGTTGACCCGCTGTTTCTGAAACTTTTGTTAATCTTTTGTGTAGTTTATAAGTAGTGGGATGTATAACAATAACTAATCTATGATGTTTATATGGATAATTAACTTGATGTTGATTTTGAAATCTAATAGTTGCAAGAGCTGCAACAATTTTCCTACATAATTTGTAGGTACATTATGTTAGGCTAACTTACTACTGGTAAGTATAATTAGTGCTGCTAGTTATACTTAATATTGCTATGTTAATGTTGTTAGTAATACTTACTACTGTTTGTTATAATTAATATTGTGTTAGTGAGACTAAAAACAGAAAGAGAGATGTGTATAAGAAAAACAAAGAGTGTGATTTTGTAAGAAAAAGAATTAAGAGATATAGTGAGGCATAATTTACTGCTGCTTGTGTAAGTTAATACTGCTAGGCATAAACTTACTACAGCTTGTGTAAGTTAATACTGCTAGGCATAACTTATTACTGCTCGTATAAGTTAATGTTGCTAGGCATAACTTACTACTGCTCATGAAAGTTAATGCTGTTAGCCATTATTTACTACTGCCAGTTCAAGTTAATGTTGTTGAGGGTACTTTCATAAATACTTTGATTAAGGGTTTCAATCACTCATTCAATCAATTTTACACTTTAATATACTCTTTAATCATAAACCCTAACTCAATTTTATCATTAATCATCAAAACCCAACACAATGTCGAACCTAAAGTTTGCTGCAACTTACAATTTGGTTGCGTTTTTAAAGAAACCTAAAGAAAGTGATGGGTTTGTGGAAATTATTGATGGTCATATATGTTTTAAAGATGATAAGGATATGTTTGGAAACACGTAAAAGGATTAAGGAAATGTGGTTAAAAAGGATGACATTAATACATTAATTTAATGGACAAACTTAACATACAAATGACATCTATTACCAATCAGAGAAATACAACTTAACAAAGAAGAATTGGACAAACCCCAATTCTTAATACAAATAAAAAACAACAAACATACTATCTCGGATAACAAAACCAAATAGTTGTGATAAGGCTAGATACAAAACAGAGAACATTCTAACCTTCATCTAACCTTTACTTCCAGTCACTCTAACTAGAGTAAACAATTAGGCAACCATGGAGTTTTAGCACAACATACAAAACATGTACATAGGCACATGCTTGGACTTTATTACAGTACGTTCTTGCATACTAACGAAAAACAGGAAATACTAGTTAAATATCATACTTAAAGACTAAGGTTGATATTTAACAATGATGTTTGATATCATTGTTAAATGAACAACCAATATCTTTAAGATGATCATCACCCACGTCTTTAATAGTTTGTTCTAACCCGCATTCTTAAGCTAACCATCTTTGACCTCTTTATAATTCCTCTCATCCTTGTAAACTTGACCCTACTCTTACCCTTCCTTTTCAATAGCATTGAAAAATTAGGTGGAGAAGACACAACATCATCCAAAATTACCTCATTTTCAAATTCATCTTTAATCTTAACCGGAAGTGAACCATCGTCACAACCAACAGGTTATTCTATACAATCAAATCCTTTGAATGAACCACTAACATCAAATCAACCACCACCATACACATCCTCATAACTCCAATGATCAAGAACATCAAAGTGATCATCAACACAATCAGCATGCAAAAAATCCGCATATAAATCCTTCCCTTGAAAAGCAATACCTTTTCTTCTTTTCTTAAGGGGTGGTGTTCTTAGTAGTGGTGAAATGGATTGTTCTTTTTCCCATGAACGACTCTCATCAAATGTCATCAAAGCAAGATGTCCATGACTTTTTAGTTTTTCATGACTTGTTACTTTAGACTGTATGTCCCCATGAGCCTCATCAAAAGTCAAGTTTTTAAAATAGTAAGATGTTAAGTTTCGAGGAAAATGGCTAATATACAAGTTGATCAACCCATATAACTCAGCCGTATCATACATTTTTTTCACATCATTGTCACATTCAACAATAGTCAAACCTGTTTCTAGGCTATTTTTTGGAATAGAATAAAACAGAGCTTGAATTTCACATTCTAGTTGGTAGACAAGCATGTCTAAAATTTCAGAGTAAGTCATCCAATTGAGTTTGACAACTTAAGTGGTAGAACTTTTCCATACACATACCTTAAAGGTCGTTCATCGAACATACCATCATAGTTCACTTCAAAAAGTGAATAGTTTTCAGTGGAATCATCAATCCTGTATATATTAAATATGTAAACTTACTTCATAATTTTAATAAACAAACATTTGGAAAGGAAAATCTGAAAAACATGAACAATAATGTAAACTAACTAAAAATGAAACTATTTACGTACCTTTTGCTATTATCCATGGAAGAAATAGAAGGTTTTTGAGAAAACTTTAAAGAGAATGAAGATTTAGATGTATCCATAGATTTGCATGTACTTGTGTGAGATTGTGAGACTTTTCTTTATGTACTTTTAATATAATTTTAACAATGTAAAGTAAGTTTAATCCTAGGGGCAATTCTAATTATATACTACGTAATTGATAATTTGTTAATGTTATGGGCTTTGGGTTAGTTTTAGGGCTTTATAAAGGGTCCAGACTATACGGGAATCATCACAACGGTTTGGAATCAATGAATCTTACAAAGACACGTGATTTAAATGAATTAAAGAATCACAACGTTTAAAAAAAACCACTATATAAACAAATCATACACAAGCCAAACTTTACATCTTTCTCATCTTGTTGAAACAAACATACACGTAAAGATGAATCAATCACCACTTGACGAACTACATGCGGCATCTAACTCTATAGATTTATGGGATATGTTGAATGTGGCAATCCACAGAGATATACAAACCGACCTTTCAATAGGGAGGCAACTGATGGTGGCTGTTCGAGAACTACAAGCCAGTATTAATACGAGGCAGACCCTCATAGATGATGTAAAGGCAAATTTGAAGGATAACAAGATTGCAACTGTTTTATTCTTCTTAGAATTGCAAGACAAAGATATAGCGTTTGTTAGGGACCTTCTCGTCAAGATTGACGATGTACTCAAGAGGCCAGGTGAAAAAGAAGAGTTCCTTAGCAGCGTTAAAAGACTTTAGACAAGAAAAGGGAATTCAGTGGTGATGATGATACTATTGTTTCTGTCTATTATCGTTCTTATATTAACATTTATTACTTGTTCAATGACTATATACTTATTTAAATATTAATATTCAGTGTTTCTTGATTTATGATTTTGTAAGTTAATAAATAAATTTGAGTAGAATCAAGGTTTAAGTAGAACACAATCTTGAAACAAATTAGATACAAGGTTTAAAGTAAGAAAAAGGGTAATGAAAAAAATGTTAAAAAAATGTTGTGATACCAAATTATAGTTAATATTTGTGTTTAAAAAATATCGAACCATCTTCTCTCGATACGCCAGGGCAACGTCAACAGGATCATCTACATCCAACGACAACCCATGCGCCAACCTATATAAAAGTATACAAACCCACACACCACAATCACCAAATACGCCCCCCTGCTTAGGAACATTGTCGGCTAGCCTAAACGTAATGGTATACTTGCTTGGATCAATTCTATTCTTTTGAAAAATATGTGCACATTCTAGCACAATGGGAAGCTGAACCTGATGAAAAATTAAGAAAAATTAACATGTGAATTAAATTTTGAAAATTAATTTTTTATTTTTAAGATCTCATATACTTAGATGTTGTTTCATATAGTTTAATGTTTGTTTTTAATTAATATGATACAACTTGATTGTGTTTTATATGTATGTTTTCAATAATAGTTTTAACACAAACGAATAACAATATGCATAGACAAGGATAACTTCATTAACTAATAGCCTGATGGAACACACATGCCTTCATACTTAACAAAAGATAACACCACCATAACATGACATCTACAGGATGATTCCCATGACAAAAGAAACTAAACAGACAACTACCACACCCTAACAACTAGAACACAAAAGCAAACGTTGACAGAAGAGGGAGCACAAAATAGAACATGACTGAATCACTGTCTGCGCAACAGAGCAATGAAAGAGAGCTTCTTAAGGACCTTAAGTTGTGTCTCACAGATAAGCCTCATCATGCCCCTAGATGACTCCAAGTCATCTTGCTAAAACTTCTGAAGCAACCTTACACATTCTGCAACAACAGTGGACCCAACTAAATTTTGCAACTCAAGTATTTGCTCATGCCTCTCCTCGCATCGAACCATCAAGTGTTGGCAAGATACATATGTATCCCTAACCAACTGAAAGTCCCTTTGATTGTCATTATGAAACAACAAAGTCACAATGTCTGTGAGTTGGTTCGAGTTTGCATCGAATGCTAGTTGAGATAGGTGAGACATTGTAGTGGAAGGAAGTTTGAGTTAATAAAATCTATCTAACTGGAATGTGGTATGGAAAAGGGTAGGGTGATGAGCAAATATATAGGAAGGGGAAAAATAATCAAACAAAAAAAATGCAAAACTTAAAAGTACAAGAGGTGAATAGTGGGATCTTGTCTTACTAGATGTAAAGGACAGCCGAATTTAATGTGATTAGTAGTGGAGAAAGCTTTTAGGTAGGTCATTTCTTTGGGTCAAACCATTTAAAGAACAAAAACCAATGCTATTATGGGAATTAAGTTACTATCCAAGCTAATTGATCTAAAACTGGTTACAAAATTGTAATTACATGCATATAACTCTTGTACTCAGTTAGTTCTTGGATTTTATGCTAGTTGTGATTGATTAACTAACATACATGATGCACATTCAAGCTTAAACATATTGAACTGATTAATTGTATAGTAAGCTTAATTTTGTTGTGATTATTGGTAACTTTGTATACATACCCTCAAACTTTATGCAACATGTATTTGGTCTACTTGTATACTTCGGTAAAGTTTACTCAACAGGCATTCATATTGATTATAACAGTGAAAGTTTAAACTGGATTGGTTCCACATAAGCGTATAATATGTTTTCTCCTAAACACTTTATACTTTGTTATTAAATTTTATGTAACCTTAATTAAACATATAAAAATATTTTTGTTTAAATGTTTAAAAGGTTTGTGACTTACCTGTAAACAATGCCTAATCTGAACATACCAATCGCGATAGTCATAGTCATATGTGTGCCCGGTATCATAAAATGTCACTGATAATGACCTTTTACAAGGGATAATTATATATCAAATAGTATAATAAAATATCAAATATAAAATCCCCGCAAGTCAACCTAGTCAACCCTTTAGGAAAAAGGTCAACAAACTCACGGGTATGATATAAATGATTCCGGGCAAGTGATCACCCGGGTCGTTTTTCCCCAACGAGGAATGCAATGGAAAGTCGAGAGTCGGTTTGATATTCGATGTTTGAATATAACAAGGCTTTGAATGAGTTTTCTAATTCTACAGGAAAAAGCAATTAAAAGGCAATCTAAACTAAAAACGAAAGCAATTACAAAATTAAAAACGTTAACGGGAACCCTAAAAACGCGACCTAAAACCTAAATTATCAAAATTTAATCCTAAAATGATTTTTTTAACTTTTTATAAATCCTAAATGACAAAAATGCAAGAACAAAGAAAAGTAAACCAAAAACGTAAGCATTTAAAGTGAAAAAACGAAGAAAAACAATAACAGGACCAAATCCCGTTCTTTAAAAAACCAAATTCTACAAATTTAACCCTACGAAAGCAAATTTAATTTTCCTAAGTCCTAAATGATAAAAGAAAATTTTAAAAAAAAGAATTATATTTTTTTGATTTTTATTTTATTTAATATGAATTAAAAATAGTTTTAATAAAAAAAATTGATTAAAAATACTAAACGAAGTTGGAAAAATTTGAAAAATTCATGAAAAGTAGTTTGAATAATTCTAAATCTAAAAAAAATAAAAGAGAGAAACCAGCTTAAAAGAATAAGCTGGAAATAAGCTAATGAAGGCTGATAGGCTTATTGGGCAAAAAGAGTATAAGAATTAAATGGTGCAATTGTAAAACAGATGGCCCTATCTGGTGCTATGGTAGTGAGAGTGTGTGTTGAGGCTTGGTATAAAGGGAGAGGTCACAAGTTCGACCCCTGCGCCTCTCCTTTTTTTGAAAACATTTTTTTTAACTTATAAAATAAGCAAAAATAACAACTTTTAAAAAAGACACTTTTTACAAATCTTAAAAATAAGCCAAAATCAGCAAAAACAAGTTGACAGAATTGAGCTTTTTAAACTAAGTCTAAATGGCTTAAACTTTTTGGCTTTTAAAAACTAAATAAGCTAAGGTACCAACAAAATAAGCTAAAACATATATACTTCTATACCTAATAAGCATTTGCAAACAAAAATAAGCTAACAGAATGAGCTTAACTAAGCTAAAAAATGGCAGGATTACCTAAAGGGCTTAATTACTCAGTAGCTACTGAGTATCAAAACAGATTTTTGCCAAAATTCAAACTCAAAATAAGCTAAAAATAAACAAATGTAAAATGCTAAAAAGTACAAACAGATTGAGTTTAGAACCCAATAAGCAAATAGAGACAAAAATTAGGCATTTTGAACAACAATTAAGCAAAGAAAAAGCAATGAGAAAAAGGCTAATTTGCATAGGCACATGGTATGGATTTTCAAAATTAGCAATTTTAAGCTTAAAAATAAGCTAACAAACATAACCTTATGACTATAATACTATGAAATAGATTAAAATTAAACCTCAAAGAACTTATAACAACAATCAAAAAGCATTTTGAAATTCAGAATAAGCCACAAAAGCTAAAAGAAAAAGCTGTTTTTTACTAAAAAGGACACTTAACTATTTTGACAGATTTTTGACAAAAACTTAACACACTAATGCATACTTAGTCTAAACCTACTCTACTGCATTTTAAAACTAAAAACAACACTAAAACAATGCTCACAAACTGTTTTCAAAAGCTTAATCAATTAAGCTCTTAAAATCTATTTTATTATAACAGATTTAAGCACCTATTAGAAAAAAATCTTAAAACTAGCTTTTAAACTTTAAAACTCTTAAAAATAGCTTATTATGACTTATAGAATGCTTGCCAAAGTTGGCAAAGTGACCCAAACCGTTTTAACACCAATTTGACCCATTTTGGGTCTTAACCGAAACACCCGTTTAAAAATTAAAAAAAAATCATTTTAAACTTTAAAAAGACTTAATAAGCTGCATAATTTGAAAACAGATAAAGACTAAGGGAAAACAAGGGCAAATACGCAATTAGAAGATAAGGTTAAGCACTTAAAATAAGCAAAAGAGAATAAGCAGTTTTAGAGCAAATAAGACAGTTTTAAACTAAATCAAGAACAAAGTAATTTAGATATAACAAGCATGAATAAGCCATAAAACAACATATATAGAAGACATAGTTGGAAATAAGGTTTTTAAAATAGTAAATAAGCACATGAATAGTAAATAAGCTAAAATGCAAAAAGTGAACTTACAAATTCCCTTGCTTAAACAGGGATAAAAAGGCTCTTTAGAGCTTATCTACCAAGCTCTAGCTTGTCAAAGACTAGCTAGTAAAACCCATAAGCTCTTCCATTGTAAGCTTATCATCCATTAAGCTCAAAACCAAAGTTTTGGGTGTATGAAACAGTAAACTTGTACTAAGAGTCTTTTGGGAAGTTTAAAGTGATAAAAGGCTTCTATAAGCTTATAAGAGCTTATAGAAAGAACTTGTGAACACAAATAAGCTTGATTGCATAAGACTTTTAAAAGAGACAGAATTTTAACAACTTGAAAACTGAAATTTGCATTAATCTAAAAAAAGGTTACAAGGCTTGGAAAGTAAAATGACAGAAATTTAAAAACATAAATTAAGACATTGAAAAGTAAATTTTAAAACTAAACTACTCTAGATACCGTTTACAAAGAAAAACCTAACTATTTATATCAAATGCTAAACTGCAGGGTCTTGTGCTTGTTGTGTTTCTTCAGTGAGGAGATTCAAAACCATCATCCAAGCCATCCAATTATCTTGTTCACCAAGTCAAATGATCTCAACCCTTGATTCTTTGTCTTCTTCCTCAGCCAATGAAATTAAAGGGGATTGCCAAGGTGGCATTGACCCATGTGATGTGGGGTTAGATTGGGAGGGTGATGGTTTTGTCGTGGGGTTGCAGGGTGTGAACGAAAGTGACACATGAACAGTGTCTTTGGCGGGAAAAAGGGTTTTATACGTTTTGGGGATACAGGGTAAAGGTTTGTGGGTTTGGCAAAATTGGTCCCTTATCTTGTATAGTTCTATTTCAACCACAGTCCTTGTGGTGTACTAAAATTAGGGAAGTTGGCAATTTTGGTCCCTGAGTTTATATGTATTCATTTCAACCACAATCCTTAAAGGACTAACAATGTAATGAACATAACAGTTGTATAGTGGGGCTGTTATGTAGGTATACAGTTAAGGAAATGGGCCAGTTGGGCTTGTTTTAATTTTATGCATTTTGGGCCCTTTATCTTCTAAGTCTTGATAACAAATAACTTAATGGGCTGCCCTGACCTATTAGATGGGTGTAGGTTGGCCCATTAAGTATTTCTTCGGTTTTGGCTTCAGCTTTGACTTTGACTTTGTCGGGGTTGACTTTTTGGTTGACTTTGACTTTTGACTTTGACTTTTTGACTTATCACGCTTTTTCATTCCGTGCTCGGTTTTGTCCGTTTTGGCTTGATTTTTATCCTTTTCTTAGATATCCGTTACCTGCACAATACAAATACAAAACACACAAACACAATGTATTCTTGGTATGTTTTTAGTCTTTTAAGCACATTTTCCTAGGTAAATGGTATGTGTAATCAAGCACATACCAAAATCCCCCATACTAAACTATTGCCGTAACCTTACGCAATGCTATAAGTAAACACTTAAGAAAATTAAGAATCTTAATCCCCCATCGACTAATTACCTCGAAAAGTAGCTAAGTGTTCATCAAGGGGAATTAAAGAATAATTAGTTTTGAAAAGCCTCGTTTTTACCATTCTTATATATATACACTTATTCATACACATATTTTTGTATTTTTCCTTTTTCTCATGTTTTTGTACTTTTCTTTTTAAGCAACTAACTAACATGTTTGGACTTTCGTTATTATCATAACTTTTAGGGTCATAGAACAAGAAGCGCCTATAGAATAATCTATAGATGTCCAAAGGATAAATTCATCGTTCCTGATTTTTCACTTGTCCCAAACCAAGCTTAAAACGAAATCACCGTTAAATATAAGTTAAGATGCTAACACTACTCATATTTATAACTTGTGAACTTTTCACTCCCGACAATTATTATATATTAGGTGAATGTGCCATTTCGAATTTCAACCATGGATTAACTTTTTGCAAAATTTCTATGCTTCACGTTCCACCCGAGAATAATGAGTTTGAAGGCGAGATCATCCCATGTAGCGACTTTCGTCTCGGCACATCCCAACCATGCGGCTAAGTGACCAGGCTTTTGACACCCCACTGAGACTAGTATCGAGACTCACGAACCTTCGGTTTCAAAAACTCTTTGGTTTCCCGTTTATAGCTTATTAGAAAAACCACAACTTAAAATGAAATAGTCTTAGTTCGAAAGCATATTTAAATTTAAGAAAAATAGATTTTCCCTATATTTATTAAATCACATTTATTGCACTTAACATTATACTAACAATGATGCAATTGAAATCCTCGACCTTTTTGAAGGCTGCAACATCGGTTGTGAGCCGGCAAGATGCAGCAAACTTTTATCAGTCTCGAATTATTATTCTTACTATGGGCCTTCTTTTAAAGACTGCCACATCCTTTGTTGAAAGTCTCTATGAGCTTTTAGATGATCATTCATTGAATCAATATGATCGATAATAAATTGCAAGGGTTGAAATTGGTCAAAACCGGAAGAATTAGAATTATTGAAATTTTGGTTCATCGGTTGATATTGAAAAGTCTCATGAGGACCCCCTCAATTTTCACAACAAGGCTCATAGAAGATCACTTGTTGACATTGAAAAGTCTCATGCGGGCCCCCACAACGGGTATAACATATATATTGTTGTTGAAAATTTTGTGGCAAATTAAAGTCTTGTATGTAACACGGTTCCGGATTATAGATAAACGGAACTTGAGGTGGACAATCGTAACCATAATGAGCATCGTTCCCACAAAACTCACAAGAATACGTCGGGGGTTGTAAAGGTGGGTTGAAAACGTTAGGAGAATCATTGACAAAATTAGGAGTGGAATCATAAGTGAATGAAAAATATTTTTGTATTTTTATATTTTTATAAAGAAAATATCTTCACAAGGAAGGATCTTCAAAGCACTAATTGTCAAACGTCGGAACAACAATCGTATACACTCCTCCCTGGCAGCGGCGCCAAAATGATAATCACCCTTTTAGGGGTAATTATATATCAAATAGTATAATAAAATATCAAATATAAAATCCCCGCAAGTCAACCTAGTCAACCCTTTAGGAAAAAGGTCAATAAACTCACGGGTATGATATAAGTGATTCCGGGCAAGTGATCACCTGGGTCGTTGTCCCAACGAGGCGTGTAATGGAAAGTCGAGAGTCGGTTTGATATTTGATGTTTGAATATAATAAGGCTTTGATTGGGTTTTCTAATTCTACGGGAAAAACAAGTAAGGCAAACTAAAAACGAAAGTAATTAAAGCTAAATCACTAAAACGATAACGGGAATCCTAAGAAAACGTGACATGAACCTAAATTATCAAAATTTAATCCTAAAATGATTTTTTTACTTTTTATAAATCCTAAATGACTAAAATGCAAGAACAAATAAAAGTAAACCAAAAACGTAAGCAACTAAAGTAAAAAAAAACAAAGAAAAACGATAACGGGACCAAATCCCGTTCTTTAACGATAAAAGAAAATTTAGAAAAAAAATTATTTTTTTGATTTTTATTTAATTTCATATGAATTGAAAACAGATTTAATGAAATAAAATGATTAAAAATAGTAAACTAAATGAGAAAAATCTGAAAAATTCACCAAAAGTACTTTAAACTATGATGATTCTAAGAAAAATAAAAAACTAGAAAAGTGCTGAACGAATAAGCTGAAAATAAGCCTGAAAAGGCTGATAGGCAAAATGGCTAAAAAAGGTTAAAAGAATAATTTGTGCAAATAAAAACAGATGGCCCTATCTGGTGCTAGTGGTAGCAGAGTGTGTGTGTTGAGGCTTTGGTATAAAAGGGGGAGGTCACAGGTTCGAAACCTGTAGCCTTCCCTTTTTTTAAAAACATTTTTTTTGTTTTTCTTTTTTACAACTTGTAAAATAAGCAAAAATAACAAACTATAAAAAAGCAACTTTTCCTTAAGACTTGAAATAAGCCAGGAAATAAGCAAGTAAAATTTAACAGATTACTAAAACTAACTAAGAGAATAAAGGGCTAAACTGTTTAGCTCTTTTAGAGCTAATAAGCAACCAAGGGAACAAATAAGCAAAAACAGATAACAATCTATATCTAATAAGCATTTATAAACTACAATTAGCAAAGAAATCAAACTGAAAAGCTATAGAAAGCAAATAAGCTATTTGGCCAAGACTGTCAGCCAAACAGCCAAAGGGGCATTTTCTAGCTTATTTTTAAGCTAGTAAATGGACCCTTATGGCTTAATGGCTTATACATAATTCAAGCTTGGCCTATAAGCTACACTAATCAGCAAATAAAAAGGAATTTGAAATTCAAATAAGCCATGAAAAAGGCAAATGAAAAGGGGTGATTACACATAATGCATCTTTTTGGTTTTTCTTCAAAAGACAAATTGGCTTTTTGCAAACCTATTTTAAGCTAGTAAATGAACTTCAAAACATAAAACAAGCTGAAACAGATCAAATATGGACTACAAATAACTTATGCAAGACATTGCAA
>BQNB010026115.1:3557-14064 GCA_026074375.1 Tanacetum coccineum
AAATGTGCAAATGAGAACACTTTATGTAAGTACACGTACTAAATCGATAATTGTTTCAGTACACGTACCAAATCGATAAATTAGACAAAGTTCGTTGATATTCTACGGCTTTATCCCTTGTTAATATATGCTAAAAACGTTTTTACATACACACACAATGAACTCATACTTGTTGCCGAAATATATAATCTCATATATATTTTTTGATACTCTTGGAATGAGCAAAATCAAATAAAGGAGCGTTTGAATTGTTTCTTAGGTTTTATTTTTCTTAGAGTTGAAACAATCGTTACTCCACATTTGTTACATATAGACACACACGAGGATTTCAATTTCGTTGATTTATCTTTCGTACTATATAAATATCGAACATTCCTTTTATTATGTTGTTGATATCTTGTTTAGGTGCGAAATATGCCTCGAGCAATTGTTGGTGATACATCACTCACTAAATCTTACATACCCAAAGTATCCGAAACACCCGGTATTCCCCCCCTCATTGCTTAATTCTACAAACCCATCAAAAACTATTTTATTTATGAGGGTCGGGTTGTGGATGATCTCAATTATAAATCCAACCATATTGAGCATTGTTTTACTAACATTCGTTTCAATTGTCTTTACAAAATTAATGAGCCAATTGTTCCTCGTTTCATTCTATACTTTTATAGTCAAGTCACACTTCAACAAGTAAGTCCGGTCATCTTCTAATCTCGTTCATGATCCAAAACGAATTCATTACTCTCTCGCTTGCGGAATTCGAACGAATTCTTCAAATTCCATACAATGGTCAATGAATAGGATCTTTCATCTCTTTCTATTTTTCAAGAACCCGAAGGACCATATCATACTGGCCTTCCTACTCCCGAAGAAATTCATCGATTTCTTCAATTTGAACGTATTGAGTCTAATTGTACTATCAAAAACAAAAATGTCATTCTCTCACCAAATCAAGTTCTTAATAAGACAAGACATGAAGCATTAGGAAGAACTCATTCATGAGAATGTGTTCAGACTAGGAGGCCACCGGGACCATCTTCCGGCTTGTCACGCTCAAATGTTATATTGTATTGTTTCCGAACAACAATATAATCTTGTCTACTTCTTTGCTAGACGAATTGAAAATGTCCAGGCTACTCCAAAAGCCAATCTGCCTTATGGTATGTTTTTGACACACCTTTATCGACACGTCATGGAATTCTATCCTCTTCTTGACAATGGCATTTACAATGTATTTGATCGAGTCATGCGTCCATTTGCTCTCACTCAAACTCCCAAACCTTGAAAAGATCGTGGATCACAAAGACCTCATCATTCCACTTCTTCTTCATCCGCCTTTCATTATGGATCATAATCTCATCAAGCGGATGATGACGAAGATGTCCAAAATGAAGGTACTTCTAGAGCTAGCACTCCATCTCCTACCTCATATCTTAACTCTCTTTCACCACTCACCCACCATCACTACAACATTCCCACATCTTCTCAACAAATTCATGACCTACTATTCAAACGACAAACTACTTTGCTCAACCGTCAACAACAAATGCATGAGGAACAACGAGGTGCGTTCAAGTTGTTCGCAAAGACCCTCGAAGGATCATTCTCAAGAAAGAAGAAATGAAAGACGATGAAGTTATTTGCTTAAACTTTCTTGAATAAATTGTTTAGTAATCTTATTTTATTGTTTAGATTATTTATTTGCTTGCATTCCGTATTATTTGGAAAAACTTAAACTTGTTTAGGATTTATGATATTATTAATCTTTTTTGCATGATGCTTATTTTTCTTAACATCTTTACGCTATGCATCTTTCCTTGTGTTCTACAAATATATGTGTATATGTGTAGTTTCTTGCATAGATGATACATAAAACTTGCTGTAAAATGGCCACCAAAAATTCTCTTTTTCTAACAAATTCAAGCAGAAACAAAAATCTGGGCAACTTGGAAATTCTCAGGTGGCGGCCCCCTTAATTATAAAGGCCGGCCCCATAATTGATAAGGGGACTGACCACACTAATCACGGATTTTACTGTTTCTTTCTGCTTTTTGACTCCTTTTTACTTAGCCTCATCTATTCTTACCCAGAAAACATGAACATATTTTGGAAATGTCTACACTAACACCAACCCATACCATTTCCATATCATTTTTCCTAAATAAAATGGCTCCCGATCTTCATTTTAAATTCATCATCTTCCCATTTCATCATCCACCTATATCTACTCCATGGCATCTACTCAAGTTTCAACCTCCAAAACCTTCAAGAAACCAAAAATCACTATCATTCCACTAAGGCAATTATTCATTGACCTCACTCAAGATGATGACAAAATTCCTTCACCAAAACAACAAACCTCATCACTTAGTGCACCAAATGCACCATCAAAAACACCATCAACTAAAGCTACCTCTTCCTTATCCATTGACTCCAAACTCAATTCACCAAATTCCTCACCATTCTATTCCACATCTCCACCAACAAATGCTTACTTGAACTCCTAACTCACCTCCTCCAAGAGTTCCTCATCTACCACCCACACAAGACAATGATTCTTTGGACATCACCCTCACTCTTTCTCCAATAACACCACTTGATTTTCAATTCAACTCTCCCTCACCATCAATACCATCACCACATATCCTTGGTCATCCTATTTCATTCAACCTACTTGAAGCTCATGGAGCATCTTGTTTGTGTTGCCTCCATAACCAAACTTTGATCTTTGGCTTAAGAGATGAACTCCACTACATGTTTTCCTTCCTTGAGTACTTGCTCTCTCAACCATCCTTACCAAATACACCAACACCAAATCCTTCCTCACCAACAACATCTCCACCCGCAAATTAAGCACATTATGTGATTTTTATAAAAGTCTACCTACCTTTGCAAGCAAGTTCTATGGCTTTCAAGAAGTTTTAGGAAATTTCTAGTTTTAAGTTTATGCATGTTGTATTATTGTGTTTTAAACACAATATTTATGTTTAATGAATGGACTTTATCTTTATGGCTTAAATTAAGATTGTTTCATATTTTGTTATGTTATTTAGTCATTATATAGTTTGTAAGGTATAGAGTGACCAATATACACCTCAATGTTATGTGTTGTCAATTTTTTTATGCCATATTTAAATATTTTTTGTGACAATTGCTCGTTGTTAGAAATATATGTATTGGACTTGTTTTTCTAACTCGGTTTTGTAGCAAAGTCACCATAGCTTGATTACTTGGTGCCCTCAAACGAGGGGGAGCATACATCAAGGGGAAGCGTGTATTCCGTTCGATTTATACTTATGCATCGACGAAGCCTTTTTGATTCTACAACAAAGGGGAGAAATGAAACAAAACTCACTAAAAACTTGTTTAAAAATAAGTTTACATTTAATGAGTTTAAATTTTGTAAGCATCAAAAAGGGGGAGATTGTTTATACAAATAATGTCTAAAACCTTATTTATATTTTTTGACCTCTCGACGTTTTGATAATCACAAAATGTAAAAATGTTAAATATAAAATTAAACGTAAACAATTTATTAGTCGTAAATTTTTATTTCGACAATTAATCACTTAAGGTATGAATAAATAAATGCTTAATTTATTTAATGATCAAAGCTAATTAATTTTTTCTCAAACCTTACATTTTTATAAAATGTTAAAAACTTTTTTATAAATTTTAGACAAAATATTTTTCATTTTTAAGAAAAGATTTAATTCAAAATATATATTTGAATTCAAATTTTACCCCTAAAAACGGCTAGAAATGCCCTAGAAAATACCTCCTCAAGAAAAGACAAAAAAAGGAGCGGCCTACAAGGGGCAACCCCCTGATAGGTTTGGGCCTCCAAGGAATTAAGGGGGCTGGCCATACAATTTGGCTCCCAGCTTTACCTATAAATAGTGGACTGTTCCATAGATTTTTTCACCTCTTGCACACATTTTCTTTCTGTTACAAATCAGTTTTTACACTTTCTACATCTTATAAAAACCTTTGATCATTCAATCATAAGCATTTGTTTCCCAGTGATTCAAGCTTACATCTCCAAGTGCAAGAGAAGAATACTCGTCATCAACAAGATACGAAGTATTATAGTTTAGCTTGTGTATTGTATATGTTGTAATTATTCATCTTCTATATTTTTGTGTAATAGTTAGATCGGGTTGATCGCGTAAGTTTTTAGGGAAGTAGATACTTGTGAAGAGTGGTTAGTATTTTAGGCCATAAAATACAAGTGTGTGGTAGATTGGTTCTAGCTAAGATTAGAACTCGACATTTGGCTTTGTGTCGGAAATTGGTGTAAGCTGCTTGTGTACGGTTTTCTCCGCCTAAAGGGAGCTTGTTGACATAGTGAAGAGAACTCTTGAGTTAGGTACTCGAGGAGTGTAGTAGGGCGAAGAGGAGTTTCGTTACCGAACCACTATAAATCCTTGTGTTGTTGTTTGATCTTTCTAACTCTTATCTTTTATCTCGTAGATAAATATTGTGTTGTCATTATTATTTATTTACTTATTTTGATTGCTCATATTGTGTGGATATTGAGATCACACAAACTCGAATCTAAAATTATATACATAAACAATAAATAATTTTTAAAAATTGATAAACTATTCAACCCCACCCTCCCCCCTTCTAGTTTCCACCATGAAAATTTGTTGACCTCCATGCGATACGACACAGAAGCACACCAAGATATAGAATAAGCCTATCCGATTAGGCATAAAACAGATCTTCTTTCCACAGACTTCGATCCGAGGATCCAAATCAACATCTTAAGGATTTTCTAAAATTTGTGGACTCACTTAACCTTGATGTTGCAAATAGGGAAAGGACGCGCCTGTGTTTATTTCAATTTTCCCTTTGCTATCAAGCCAGCAATTGGCTTGAACGTCTTCCAGCAGGATCCATCTCTACTTGGGAGGATCTTACTACTCGTTTCCTTACTCAATTCTTTCCACCATGAAGGAATGTTAAACTCCAGAATGATATCTTGATGTTCCAACAACATCAGGGTGAATCTATTTCTGAAGCATGGACTTGTTACAAGGACTTACTTTAAAAATTCTCTCATCATGGCATCGATCTTTGGCCCCAAGTCTAAATCTTTTATGACCATGTCAATCCCGCCACAAGGCGAACCATTGATCAAGCGGCTGGTGGTAAGCTATATGACAAAAACGCTGAAGAATCCTGGGCATTATTAGAGGACCTCGCCCTCTATGACAGCGAAAGTTGGAATGACCTATGGTATGTGCTTAATTACACATACCTTTTTTCCATTAAAACGAACTTAAATGACCAAAAACAGACAAAAACTGCCATATATATGTATCAAGTCCAACGCTTGATGGAAGCTCATCTTGCTCCTAAATCATCCGTTCAAGTGAACAAAATCGCTTCTTTATGCGAGATTTATAGTGGTCCCTACGACACTCAATATTGCATGGAAAATCCCAAGCAAGCTTTTGTTGAATACCCATCCTTGCGTACAGACGAAGTGGGAGGTAAGCAGTTCACTACAAACCAAGGTCCAAGAAGCTTCAACGAAGCCACTAATGCTTGGAAGGATAAATCAAACTTTAATTGGGCACGAACTCAAACCTTCACAAGCCCGCAAAATGGCTCATTTTCCACGTACTCCTCCAATCACCAAACAAAACTTGAGAGGGTGCTAAGTGATTTTGACTCTCATCAAGAGAAAAGATTGTCTAGCCTTGGGACCCAACTCAAGCAGCAACAAGATGATGTGATCAACAAAATCAATACTTTATGGAAGGTCATTTCTGAAAAATTCGATAACGCACCTGCTCATGATAATGTAGGAGACTTCATGGCTCGCGTGAATGCCATATCCGTTTACCATCCCGAAAGTGACGTGCCTCTACGCAAGGGAATCAAAAATCCGTCAAATTACTCTCTCCAAAATACCAATCTCAATCGTCGCTAGGAGAACAAAACATGAGCTTCTCCTCCTCCCCCAAGCGCGTCTATTTCGTCAACATAATTACTGTTATAAGAAAAGACGGTGAATTTAGATAGGCAGGTACCATAGAATCTGATGTGGCTGAGGACAATGGCCATGACACAATTGTTGAGGGTGAGAAAGAGATAGAAGAAGGATTAGACAGTTCTAAACCAGTAATTGAAGAGGACGAGTCATGAGACATAAAACGGAACGATCCGAATGATAGAACGTGTGGAGAAACGAAGGAGGTAGAAAAAGTTGAGGAGGAAGGTGAATAATCAGAAGAAGAAACTAAAGAGGAAGAGGAGGACGACCCAGAATACTTCGACACCTTCCCTATCATAGAAAAGTTAGGTTATCACGAGTAGCTTTTGAAAAATCCTTGACCTCCTTGGGTTAGTGCTAAGGTAAAAACAAGAAATCTGAATAACATAAGAATCTCATGCATGGTTGGTCAATTCCTCAAGGAACAAGATTACATTGATTTAGATTCACCTGTCAATGTAATGTCTAGGCTTAATTACTACTGTATCATGAGTGAAGGTTTAAAATCAAGAAAAAAACCGTCAAACCCTAAGAAAATTTGCAATTTCATAGGGAGGGTTAAGGGATTAAAAGTTTTTGTAGGTAACTTCACTTATGAATGTGATTTTGTCATAGTAGAAGATACCACTAGTGTCATAGATCATTACCTTTGAGGAATGGTGTTAGGAAAACCGTTTGTAAAAGAAACCGGGTTAGTTTATAATTAGGAGGAGGGAACGGTCATGTTCGAAAAGGGGAACAAAAAGATTATATTCAAGATGCCTCATAAATTGGAAAGGTTTAAACACATAGATTTTGAGGAAATAAAAACTGATTGCATACCACCCTTTGTCATAGAAGGTAAACCCATTACTCGGATAGCTTGAATTTAGGACCCGCGTATAGGCGAGACGAGAGCATAACTAAAGCCATTAAATGCCTAATCAAGATGAAAAGTATGAAAGATGAAGGAGGAGTCACGTAAGGAGTGTGACTCCGAGTCTAGCTACAAGACTCGTTAAATAAAGAAAAAGCGCATTTTGGGAGGCAACCCAATCTTTTATTTTCCCACATATTAGGAGTGTCATGTGTGTTTTAATTCTTTATCATTTGTTTTTATGTGTTTGAATTATGTAATCATGCTTTGTTTTGTCTTTAACTTCGTCTTAATTACAATCAAATGCATTTTTCATCGAATAAGTGTAGGGGGAATATCCGGCTTATAAGAACCACTTCAAACATATTTAATAAATTATTTAGATTAGTTCGCGTCTTATGTCATGTTTGTTAGAGTCATATGTTTGTGCTAATAATTCTTGTAGTTTATGCAGTATTTTTGCAGGAAATAACTAATAGGATTACTTGTAGAAATTTTTTCCAAGAAAACGAATGTGAATTTTTCACAGTGTCTGGAGACGGCATCAGGATTTTTTCTTACGGAGTCACGTCTCCAGACTTGTGAAAATTTGAATTTTCTTTTATTTTTGAAAAATTAATTTTTTATAATTTCCAAAATTTGTAATTTTCCTAAAACTTGTAGAAAACCACGATTTCATTTAGCACATTCATCCTATCTTTACCGCTTTCGTAGTGTCAAAACCCTAATCACGTCATTGTAATTATTATCCCGCCGATTTTACGCTAGATATAGTTGTTTCTTGTCTTTTATTTGCAGGTTATATTTGATAAGAAGAACCTTCGGAGTTCTTAGGAGTTTCATGTGGAAGATTCTTAGATGACAATTTAGCCAGCTTATCATTTGTTTCTTCTCCATTATTGAGTAAAACCAGGGGAGTACTAGTTTCTTTTACCTTTTTCTTTTCCCTTTATTCGTTTACTCGAGTACTTTTAAGAACATTGGAGACAATGTTCAAAATAAGTGTATGGGGAAATAAGCCTTAGAAACTATTCCTTCAATTGCATTTGCTTTGTCCTTAAAATTATGTGTAATATACTGAAACATAGCGTAGAAGGTAATTTTGACCCAAATTTAAATTTTTTATGGCACATACCAATGAAAACTAAGTATTATTAGCGTCTCATGGATAGGAAATATATGACTAGCACAAAAACCTTAACACTTTAAAAATCCCACTCCAAAATGTGAGGTTCACCCCTAGATCTTCAGGTATCCATCTTTGATACCTAAGATAGTTTCACCTTTAGCTGTCTCGAGTTAAGGACTGCGCAATTGCATGTGTCGCGTTCATGAATTTGATCGTATCGCCTTTTCTAGAGCATTGCTATCGGTTAAAACTATATGAGAGTGTACCGGTAGTATATTAATTCTAGAACTTATTTTAGTGATTCATCCCGAGACCGCTAGTGAGATCGCTTACAAAATGATAAGAGGCACTAGGATAAACCCTGTTTTAAACCTGTATTTGTTATGATGGTCTCCTTGATCATATAACTATCCCCACACCCTTTCTTCGCACTCATTTTTAGTACAAGATACCCCTAGTACACCCCTTCGAGCCTATCCTTTTTGCGGTTCTCGTAATTTTCTGATGGATTCTAGATTATTAATGAAGAGCATTGTTTACACCCTTAACCCATTATTACACCCAAATCGCCTTAGCCTTCCTTGTATGTACTCGCTTTTAGTACATTATTGTTATAAACCCTGTTAATTTTTACTTGAGTACATGGTTGCTAAGTCGAGTCTTGTAATTAGTGTATACAGTTTTAGGACGATTGGGATTCATGGTAGTTTTTATTTTATGAAGATATGGGGGAAGAAAGTCAATTTATTACCCCCATATGTGCGTAATACGCTCCATGGTATGTTGATCTTCTTAATTCGGGTCATTAGTTAGTTTGTAATTATGAGTTCTAAAAATCAAGTGTACGGGTATGTTTATAAACCCCAAGTCATGTATTGTTATGTTTTAGCAGATGGCAGGGCAAAAGTGTGCGAAAAAATATATATAAAAAAAAGAGAAAAAAAAGTGTACGAAAAAAATGTATAAAAAAGGAGAGAAAAAAAATGTACGGGCTGCCATCTTGCTTATGTTCATGTAAATATCAAGATAGTTAGTTGTAAAGTTTGTATATCTTAGTCCTAGTATAGTCGAGTCTTGGTTTAGCAACGCCTTCACGTGTATTATTGTATTTAATTAACTCACCACCACCCCAAATCCACCCAAATATATCTCATCCATCCGTTTCCATTTAACTTACACCCATACATCATAATCCTTTAAAGACCTCTTTGATAGTAATTCCTAGGTGGTTACGCCATTGCGGTGGAGGTTTTTGATCCGTTACCAAGCCTATGGTAATTTGTATGCTACGACAAGTAATGAGTGTTATTTTCTCGTTTCCAATTATTGTTATAATTCATTATACATCTGAGAGAAAGAGAGAATCCAAACACTTATTGTGAGGTGCTAGTGTATATTTTCCGTGCTTTTAGTTACGAGGTCTAATAGGTTGTGCCATAAACTATATTTAAAGAGTAAGTTAAATGTCCCCGTATTACTATTGTCTAGGTAGAAAATCCCATTTGCTTGAGGACAAGCAAATCCCAAGTGTAGGGGTATTTAATGAGGTGACATTTTATACACTTTTTCATGGTCATTTAACCTCCTAAATCATGCAAATATACCCAAAATATTTGCTTAATCGTTCTTTTTGTGTTTTTAGCATTTGGGAAGCTCTTGGAGGAAATATATGTGACTTGGACTCAATTTGGAAAGAAACGGGACAAGATTACAACTTTACACAAAGTGGTTTCAAGAATGCGCGTACAGTGCCTGGAGACGGCGTCGCAAATTCCAAGCGACGCTGTCAGAACTTACAAGCGACGGCGTCAAGATTGATGTGACGGCGTTAGAACATAACCGCCTTAAAGAAACCCTAAGAAGATTCGGAGAAGCGAAGGCGTTAGGATTTTGGCGACGCCGTCGCGACTCAATTCCTATATATATACCTACGTTTTTAGGGTTTTAGTTTGCAACTTTTGAGAGACAAACCCTAACTATTATAGTTCTAGTGTAGCATCTTTTAGGCCATTCTTAGGGCCTAAAAACCTTCTTGTATCAGCCTTGAACACATGTTTTAATCAAGTGAAGTCATTTATCCTTTAATCTTTCAATATGTCTATGTGTTGTTTGATTGATTCTTGTTCTTCGCTTCTATTTAACATGCTAGGCTAGATCCATTAGTATTTACTTATGAATGCATAAAACTTAGTTTGTAGATCATTTTAATATTGCTTCTTGTGATGGATGTGCAGGTTAGGCTCTAGAAAACTGCCAATAAAATATTACATTAGCATAGACGTCTAGGGAAATTCGAGTGTGTAGAAAGGATACCATCGGAAACAATCTTCATACTACCTTACCCCTAATATGGTTGATCCCTCTTAAGTGTTTTAATGCATGTAATGTACTCTTTTGGGCCTTGTAATAGTCTTCATACTACCTTACCTGTGCGTTGTGTTGATCCCTTCTTGATAGATCTTACTTAGCTTGTTAAAGCTTAGTTATATTTGATAGATCCAAGAAAACTATAGTA